>JAVJIF010020254.1:0-78542 GCA_038442645.1 Agave tequilana | reverse complement strand
AAAGAGATTCTTTGAGTTTTCCTCCACCATTCTCGTCCTTGTTTTTCTCACAAACACTTGAGCAACCCATTGAGCTATTCATTCTATATGAGTGTTATTGTGAGAGGATTTTAGGTGATCAAGAGTTGTGATCACCAAAGTTCATCTTTGTTCTTTGAGGAGCGGACGTGTGTGTTCGCATTGTTTCGGGTCCTAGTGTGAACTCGTGTTTCGGGTTCGGGTGCGAACTCTTTGTTTGAGGTGCGGCCTCGGCGAGCCGTGGGCTTGCGTGTGTACGGCTAGAGAGTCCGAGAGCTTGTAGGTGTTGCGGCACCGGTGATCCATTGGGATCGAGTATAGTGGAAATCCTTCGTGTGTCGAAGGCGGGGATGTAGAGCAAGTGTGCTCGACCTTGAAACAATCCCTTGTGTTTGCGATTGCTCCGCTCTCTCTCTCTTTGTCTCTTTTTATATCTTGCATATTATTATTGTGTTTATCATTATAAGCTTGATATACATTTGTGTTCATATTGATATACTTGCTTGGGATTGTTTGCTAACACTTGTATTCAACCAGAGAGCCAATGCGGCACCTCAACCCATTCAAGGGGAATCTAGAGGAGTTTTTTCCAGAGCCCTTCACGGAGAATTCGGCAACACTATTGTTTATACGTGGTTTTTAGTGTAAAAGATTAGTTTATGTCATAATAGTTTATACTTCCGCATTATTTGGCATTAAGTGACCATTAAATTAGCCATCACCTATTCACCCCCCCTCTAGGTGATCTTACATTCGGTACATAGTTTAGTTTTTGTTTTAGATCCGTGTGTAAAGAATAGATGGTGTGATATGCTCAAGTTCACAACACATACGTTTTATGTTTTGGATATTGGTTTTCGATTTTTTGTTTAACTGATATTGGTTTTCATGAATAGATATTATATCAAAACAAGTTTACTTGGTTTTATGTATATTAGATTCATTCTATATACATGTATACTTCATATCTTAGACAAACTTATTTTGATATGCCTATTAATATGTTTTAGGTTTTGTGTTTTAACAAAACTTATTTTTGGTTTTATAGTCAAAAACATGGATATAATATATATGTTTCATGTATATTGGACTTATGTCCATATGCAACATGCTTCAAAGTATTAAGTATCATGTTTTTGTATTTGGATAAGTTTTGGACAAAGCGAATTTTCAATTCAAAAACCCAAGTTTTGGAAAATACGGTTTTTGGTTTTCGGCAAAATTTGTAAGTCACAAAAATGGTTCAAAAGTTGAAATTTGTGTTGAAATTTTTACACAAGTTTATATTTTAATGCATTATGCTAAAACTATTTTGTGGATTTTTAAGGAATTTATGGGATTTTTAAAATTTTTAAACCAAGTTTTTCTGTCCCTAACAGCCTTCTGCCAGGCTCTGGCGGCGACCGGGACGGTCGACCGGGACCAGAGACGGTCGACCGGACCGGTCGACCGACGTGCACAAAATGTGCACGCTGCCAGCCACTTGGGCCGTTCGACCGGTGGTCCGACCGACTTCAAGTACCCCACTCTCTGGTAGGGGCGGTCGACCGACCGGTCGACCGTAAGGCTTGGGCGGTCGACCGGGGCGGTCGATCGGCCAGAGAGCATTTGCTCTCTGGATTGGGGCAGTCGATCGGGCGGTCGACTGGAGGCTCCAACGGTCAAATTTTTGACCGTTGGCGGTCGATCGGGCCGTGGACCGCCAGCCGCCAAAGCTTAATAATCAGCCCAGCGGCTAGTTTTTTATTGGGGTTTTATATACCCCATTTGTATGAGTTTTTCTCCAAGATTTTTAGAGCCAAAATTCAGATCTCTTCTATTGTTCTAAGCAAAAAATTTTGGGTTCAAATTGCTATTCCTTATTTGTTTTTAAGTGTTTGTTATTTCAAAGAAAATAGGCTTTTGGGAATTGGTTTTTGATCTATAATTCCATATCTTTTTGGTGTTTTTCCAAGTGATTTTCTTTAATCAAAACACTTTGTTTTCCACCTTGAGCTATCATTCTATCCTTTCTATAGGATCATTATTTGTGTAAAAGAATTTGTTTGTGGTTGTGGAAACCACCAAGTTGTAAACCCTCCTTTATTTGTTGTATCCCTCTTTGGTAGAGGTTGATTTGGAGTGGTAGTTAGCTCCCTCTTTGGTAGAGGTTGAGGTTGTGGTTTGCTCTCTCTAGTGAGAGATGGAGTTTGAATTTGTATCCCTCTTGGTGAAGAGGTGGATTGTGGTTGTTTGCTAGGGCCTACCCCTCTTGTGTAAGGTGGTGCTTGTGTTGCCTCGTGGAGGTTGTATTGGTTGAGAGAGGAGTTCGGTACTCTCGTTTATTGTATTGCCCCAAAATCCTCGGTGGAGGTTCCCTGTATCGGAGTCCTAGGTGGACAAGTTAGTGGATTCGAAATCCTTCTCGGTGAAGGCGGGGACGTAGAGCTCGGTGCTCGAACCTCGAAACACTCTTATTGTTTGCGTTTGATCCATTGACTCTACACTTTCTCTCTTTATTTGCGCCTTGCATCTTTCATATTGTCATATCATTATTATATGCTTGGCTTGTTAGTGTGTAAACCCCGCTCCCGGAATACGTACTTAGTTGCGTATTCAGATTTTTCGATCGTATTTTTGATTTACTTCCTGTATTTGTTTTTCTTTATGAATTATTAATATGATTGTTTTGCCTTGGATTGGGATTCGTGAACTCGGAGTCAGCCCTAGTCTGACCGGGAACCCATCCTAGTGAATGCTCAATTTGGTCTTTCCGCTATTCTGATTTGATCGATTTCAGTTTTAACATTGTTTTCCAATATTTTAGATTTTCTATGATTTTCTGCAATTTTCTTGAATTAAATTGGAAATCTTCAAAACCGGGGTCGACCAGTACCGCTGCTCGATTCTCAAATTTTTAATTTATAAATGGAGTTGAAATTCTAAAAACGGCTTTCCCATAACTTCTTAAATCACATTTTCTATCTAAATACTTTTCTGAGAATTTTCTAAATTTATCGAATTCCACTGGATTTGGTGTCGGCCAATATCACTGTTGATTCCAGGAATTTTAGTTTACATTGGAATCAAATTTTTGGATTCCTCTTTCATATTACTTCTTAAATTATATATTCTCCTTTCATATATTTTCTGAGATTTTTCAGATTTTATCAAAATCCAGCCGACCCGGTGAGACCGTGTCAACGGTTGACTTCAAAATTTTTATTATGAAAATGGGATTGAATTTTTGAAAACCGATTTCACCAAAAATATTTAAATAATATTTATTATTTTTGAGAATTTTTTGGAAGCTTTCCAACTACTTCATTTTTTGGACTTTTCCGGAGTTTTCGGTGTTTTCCCAGATACCGAATTTTATCCAGATATTTTACTTTTCTCTTTTTTCATTTTCTCTCTCCTCTCTAGATGCGAGTTTCAACAAACCTGAGTTCAACATTTTAATGTGGGATGCTCTCCATACTGCATTTTAATGCTTGTCCTGCAAGATCAATTCTGAACCATGCTTTTTTGTCTTTTCTGTCAAACGCAAATCTCGCGTTTTCTCCTAGACGGGGATTTTATCTCCGCGTCTAGCTTGGTTGCCTAGACGCTGACTTTTATTATGTGAGGACGCGGCTCTTTTTTAAAGAGACGCAACTCACTTTGGGGATGGCAGGTTGTATAATCAAACCCCCTTTTATATATACCCACCTTTCTTTTTTCTTTCTCTTACATTTTTCTTTCCTTCTCCATTTCCAGCAAGCAAATGGCAGCACCCACCTGAGCCATGGCCGCCTACTTGGCCGGCCATCTTCTTCACTCACCCCTCCATTTCCACCACCAATTCCACCATCTTTCTCTCCTCCATCTCCTCCTTCATTCCAACAACAACAACAACCATACACCACCACCACACCACCTTCTTCTTCCTCTCTTTCCACCAAACAACCCATTCTTACCACCAACTTCACCATCATTTCCACCACCACCTACACCACCTTAGCCACCAACGATCACACCAAGTCCTCCTCCTTGACGAGCTCTTCCATCCTAGCCAACTCGTCGCTCTCCGAAATATCCCTTTTCAAATTCCGAAAATTCAAAATGAACTACACTTGCACCCTCTTTGGCTTGGGCTTGGCTTTGGCCGGCCACTTCCGGCCATCTCCGGCCACTTCCGGCCATCTCCGGCCGTCGCCGGCGAGGCCCGGCCGGCCATCCTCCCTTTCCTTCTCATTCTTTCCTTCTTTCATTCTTTCCTTCCTTCTTTCTTTCTTTCTTTTCTTTTTCCTTTCCTTTTTCTTTCATTCTCTGTTTTTCCCTCATCCTTGCGTCTTCCCCTTTTTTTTTTCCAAAACCTGCGTCCCTCTCTCCCCCATCCAAGCGTCTCTCATTTTCTCATCTCCTTATCTCTCTCTTTCTCTATGTTATTGCTGACGCGGATCTCACCCCGCGTCCAAGCAATTCCAAAAGCGAATCCTCGCGTTCTTGACATTGCATAACGCGGCCTTCGCGTTCTTGCATCAACACGACGCGGAGCCTATGCCCGCGTCTGTGTCCTTCTGTGTTAACACGACGCTGAGCTCATGCCCGCGTCTGTGTTCTTCTTGTGTTAACGCGATACGGAACCCACAACCGCGTCCGCATTCTTCTCGTGTCCTGACTTGAACGTGGGTCTCGAACCCCACATTATGGCATCTACGCGACGCGATCCCCGCATCTGCGACCCCTGCGTCTGACTCTCAATCTCGCGTCCCCTGTGCACACTCTCTCTCCCTCTCTCTATATACTTCTCTCTCTAGCTCTCTCTTTCTCTCTCCTCTCTCTCATTCTCTTTCTCTCTTGATTTCCTTCTCTCTCTATCACTTCTCTCTAACGCTGATGCGTTGATTACCTGAATTCCGGAGATCAAGGATTTCCTGTGTTTTCTAAAGATTTAGGCGAGTGTCCTCGCCTCCATTCAATTTTCTACGCTTTGTCGGGTCGACTTGTATTGGCATTATGTATCACTTAACATGTTACTACTTGATGCATGTTCCTGCTATATTATCTCTTATCACTTGTCACCTGTTCTGACATGACTTGTCACCTATCTAATATCACCTCCAAGGCATACACACATGACACCTGAAATGCTGCTACTTGACACTTGTTCCTTATTATGACATGACTTATTACCTGTCACCTGCCCGATCACTTGTCACTGTCATGATTAGAACCTGATACCTGTTATGATTACCTCTCTACCCATGATTATCACATTACAGGAATGTAGTACTTGATCTCCTGGTTATGAACTCCCGTTATGCTTGTTATGTACTCCTGTTATGACCAGTTTATGATCCTACTCATTCCTGAAATCTGATAATATTGTTAATAAGCTATAAAAAGGATAACTTGCACGGGGAATGGGAGGAAGTGATGGATGCCGGTATGATGCCTTGCTTATAGTGATGGAATGCAAACTGACGATTCGTGTTAGGGGAATTTCAGGCCCCCAGAAGATGCGTGTTTAGGGGGATTTAAGGCCCCCATGGCTGTGTCCCGGGCGGACGGGAACTACTATAAGTATGAGCTATCAGTTCTTCATCAGCTTCCAATAACCAACCTCGACTTACTTATATATATGGATGTATTGTGTTGAGATATACACCGTGACACATACCTAGATATTGGTCAGACGAGTAATAATAATAAAATGCCAAGATAATAACTTGTTATGTTGCTCTACAAACTTAGTTATACCACTTGTCTCGTTATAATTGCTTTCATCAGGTTTTACATCGATTTCTGGTTTATGAGCATTACTATGTTATACTTGCTCACATTCTGTTTTACTACCTGTGTTCTATTCCACCAGTCTCCTACTTTTGTCGTATTATACCATGTGTTTGCTTATCTATGCTCACCACTTGGCTTTCGCATCACCACTCGCCGGGGAGTTCTGACTCCTCTGGATCCTCATGTCCAGGTTTTGGAGCTTGAAGCGTGTGGATTCTCCTAATTGCTGATCAGAGTGGTGTAGCTGAAGCGTGGATCCCCAGCAGAGCGTTCAAAGCCTCATCCTTCCAGGCCCCCCTGCTCGGCTCTAGAGTTTTCCTGTTATGACTCTGAGTCTCCTTTTGTACTGTTCATACTTGTACATCCTTTGTATACTCGCATTTGCGCCATATTGGTGATGTAATATTCTTGTAATATTTGTCACCTCTGGTGATAACATTGTGATTGTTCTCATGTGTTGGAATGTATAATGCACCACGTGCTTCCGTACTCTGATTCTTGCCTATACTGATGCTTAGCGTATATACGTGAAGGTATTCCTGACCTGCGTATATACGTCGCAGTAACGTCTCCGTACCCGCCGGATCGGGGCGTTACAGGATGGTATCAGAGCCTAGGCTCTTGCATCCTCAGTACATCCAGATGGCAAATTAATGGTAAAGAAATTTGCGACTGGAATACATGAATCCTGGTTATACAATCCAACTACAAGCGCAGAGTTATCTTTTCTTGATCATCCTTCATTTAATTCCTAATCCCTTCCATCTTTTCACTGTTTTGATTTTTCGTAGCCCTTATACCAACTTAGGATATGGATATACTATAGAGGTAGCAGCTGGTTCTGAATGAAGCTATTATATGATCTCTTCGGCCAACTCTATGGTGCATGGGTATTCTCAGAATTGATCACTGATCGGGTTATCTTTCAGAAGTTGATATTCGGATTTTTTCTATAATTACTCTCTATTCCTGGCTATATTCTTCAGAGTGATTGATGCCTGGTCTTTGGAATTCTTAATTATCGGTCTTCTTTATTATGCTCAGTACTATCGGAGTTTTCTATATCTTCAGTATTCTGGCTTATTCTCAGAGAGCTCTCATCATGCAGTGCAGCTGGAGTTCTATTATAAAGCAAAGATATCAGATCAATATTATTTGGTACCGTTCAAAGACTTATACAACCAGAAGTGCAGAAGATGTCTATTTTCCGATTATTGTTCAGTCGACTCGAGAGCCCTACCCATAGTGATTCATATCTTGATTGGTATAATTCCCATCCATGTCCCTTTTGTGTTCATTTTACCCCTTATCGAAATTGCGAGGACGCAATTTTTTGTAAGGTTGATGGAATGTAACACCCTGCTCCCGGAATACATACTTAGTTGCGTATTCAGATTTTTCGATTGTATTTTTCGATTTACTTCCTGTATTTATTTTCTTTATGAATTATTTATATGATTTTTGCCTTGGATTGGGATTCGTGAACTTGGAGTCAGCCCTAGTCTGAACCGGGGAACCAATCCTAGTGATTGCTCGATTTGGTCTTTTCGCTATTCCGATTTGATCGATTTCAGTTTTAAACATTGTTTTCCAATATTTTAGATTTTCTATGATTTTCTGAAATTTTCTTGAATTAAATTGGAAATCTTCAAAACTGGGGTCAACCAGTACGCTGCTCGATTATCAGATTTTTAATTTACAAACGGAGTTGAAATTCTAAAAACGGCTTTCTCATAACTTCTTAAAATCACAATTTCTATCTAAATACTTTTTCTGAGAATTTTCTAAATTTATCAAAATTCCACTGGATTTGGTGTCGGCCAATATCACTGGTTGATTTCAGGAATTTTAGTTTACAATTGGAATCAAATTTCTAAATTCTGCTTTCATATTACTTCTTAGAATTATATTTTCTCCTTTCATATATTTTCTGAGATTTTTCAGATTTTATCAAAATCCGGCCGACCCGGTGAAGACCGGTGTCAACGGTTGACTTCAGGATTTTTATTATGAAAATGAGATTGAATTTCTAAAAATCGATTTCACCAAAAATCTTTAAATAATATTTATTATTTTTGAGAAATTTTGGGAAGCTTTCCAAACTACTTCATTTTTTGGACTTTTCCGGAGTTTTCGGTGTTTTCCCAGATACCGGAATTTTATCCAGATATTTTACTTTTCTTTTTTTCCATTTTTCTCTCTCCTCGTTAGACGCGAGTTTCACCAAATCTGAGTTCAACATTTAATGTGGGATGCTCTCCATACTGCATTTAATGCTTGTCCTGCAAGATCAATTCTGAACCATGTTTTTTTGTCTTTTCTGTCAAACGCAAATCTCGCATTTTCTCCTGGACGCGGATTTTATCTCCGCGTCTAGCTTGGTTGCCTAGACGCAGATTTTTATTATGTGAGGACGCGGCTCTTTTTTAAAGAGACGCAACTCATTTTGGGGATGGCAAGGTTGTAATAATCAAACCCCTCCTTTTATATACACCCACCTTTCTTTCTCTCTCTTTTTTTTCTTTCCTTCTCCATTTCCAGCAAGCAAATGGCAGCACCCACCTGAGCCATGGCCACCTCCTTGGCCGGCCATCTTCTTTACTCTCCCCTCCATTTCCATCACCAATTCCATCATCTTTCTCTCTTCCATCTCCTCCTTCATTCCAACAACAACAAAAACAACCATAACACCACCACCACACCACCTTCTTCTTCCTCCTTTTTCACCAAACAACCCATTCTTACCACCAACTTCACCATCATTTCCACCACCACCTACACCACCTTAGCCACCAACGATCACACCAAGTCCTCCTCCTCGACGAGCTCTTCCATCCTAGCCAACTCGTCGCTCTCCGAAACATCATCTTCAAAATTCCGAAAATTCAAAATGAACTACACTTGCACCCTCTTTGGCTTGGGCTTGGGGCTTTGGCGGCAACTTCCGGCCATCTCCGGCCACTTCCGGCCATCTCCGGCCGCCGCCGGCGAGGCACGGCCAGCCATCCTCCCTTTCCCTTCTCATTCTTTCCTTCTTTAATTCTTTCCTTCCTTCTTTCTTTCTTTTCTTTTTCCTTTCCTTTTTCTTTCATTCTCTGTTTTTCTCTCATCCTTGCGTCTTCCCCTTTTTTTTTCCAAAACCTGCGTCCTTCTCTCCCCCATCCATGCGTCTCTCATTTTCTCATCTCCCTGTCTCTCTCTTTCTCTATGTTAATTGCTGACGCGGATCTCACCCCCGCGTCCAAGCAATTCCTTAACGCGAATCTTCGCGTTCTTGACATTATATAACGCGGCCTTCGGGTTCTTACATCGACATGACGCAGAGCCCATGCTCGCGTCTGTGTCCTTCTCGTGTCAACACGACGCTGAGCTCATGCCTGCGTCTGTGTTCTTCTTGTGTAACGCGATGCGGAACCCACAACCGCGTCCGCGTTCTTCTCGTGTCCTGACTTGAACGCGGGTCTCGAACCCCGCGTTTGTGGTATCTACGCGACGCGACCCCCGCGCCTGCGACCCCTGCGTCTCACTCTCAATCTCGCATCCCCCTGTGCACACTCTCTTTCCCTGTGCACTCTCTCTCTCCATATACTTCTCTCTCTAGCTCTCTCTTTCTCTCTCCTCTCTCTCATTCTCTTTCTCTCTTGATTTCCTCCTCTCTCTATCACTTTCTCTCTAACGCACGTTGATTACCTGGATTCCGGAGATCAGGGATTTCACTGTGTTTTCTAAAGATTTAGGCGAGTGTTCTCGCCTCTATTCGATTTTCTCCGCTTTGTCGGGTCGACTTGTATTGGCATTATGTATCACTTAACATGTTACTACTTGATGCATGTTCCTACTATGTTATCTCTTATCACTTGTCACCTGTTATGACATGACTTGTCACCTATCTAATATCACCTCCAAGGCATATAACACATGACACCTGATATGCTGCTACTTGACACTCGTTCCTTGTTATAACATGACTTATTACCTGTCACCTGCCCGATCACTTGTCACTGTCATGATTAGAACCTGATACCTGTTATGATTACCTCTCTACCCATGATTATTGATTGGGAAAGAGTAATGTAGAGTTATTACACAAGTATTCAATTAAAGAAGAAAGGTTTAGAGTTAACCTTGGTGCTCGTTTACTCCACAAATGTATTCAAAGATCAATATACCCTTTCCAATCTCCGCTATAGCAATGGCTATACCGGGTCGATTCTCCGGGAGAGCTAGCGATAGAAGCGTTACGGTATGGAGTGAAGAAATGAAAAACGAAATGTCTTCTATGTATTTACACAAATGCAAGAAGCAACATGGAAAGAAGTGATGAATTTGTGCATTATGAAAAAGAAATCAAAAGAACTTGGATGAAGTGTGTTGCAAAGAAAGAAAAGCTAGTAAAGAAAGTGTTAGAAAACTTTAGATGAGAAGGTACATGGCTAGCTAACTTTACCACATTGCTAACTTACTAAACTCAATGGTGATGCTATATTGCCTCATGTTGATTCATTGGCAATAGGAATAACTTGCTTGTTTGTTCAAGTGTTTTACCATTATGGAGATGAGTGTTCTCTTGTTCTTAGCTTGAAGCCTCATATGAATTCATTGGCTCTCTAGATAGATGTTCAATGATGAACTCTAGGATAGGTACTCAAAGATGCTAAGTTCGAAGAATCAACATTCATTCAAACATTCAAGACATAACAACAAATTAGCTTGAAGTAGAGAAGTTGTTCTTACAAGTAGCATATGTAGGTGATCCATCTCCATGTTCCATCAAAGGCACTTGTTCTAGACAAGGCTCTAAATGAGGCACACATGAGTCATATGGAGTATGAACAAGCAATTGCCAAGGGAAAGCAACTCTACTTCCTTGGTAAGTGAAAGAATTATCACAATGCAAGTATAAAGATAAGCATCATCCAAAGAGATAGAAGTTAGCTAGGTAAGTTCTTAGCTAGCCATGCAATAGAGACTTAGCTATCCATTACACTAGAAATAAAGCAACTATTCATGATGTAAAGCAATAGAACTAAAGCAAATGAAATAGCACTAGAATGAAAGCAAGAAATTAAAGCAAAGTAAAGTAAAGCATACTAGAGATTGCAAAGAGATGAATGGAGCTCTTTTGATAAATCCTTACTTACAAGAATGTCACTTTCTTAATACAAGCTTTCAAACAGCACTCTCTCTCTCACTTTGTCAAAATCTCTAGGAGGAAGAATATGAAGACTAAAAACCTAGGAGAATAACAAAATACAAGAATTTCCCCTATTTTCTTCTCTCTTCTCTGTTGCCCTCACGCAGACTCTGGTCCTCTATTTATAGCCCTCAGTGAGAAGCCTCTAGAGCCCAGATCGTTGGAGAAAAATCCGGGGCTCAACGGCCCAGATCCTGCCGCGCGCGCGGCAAGGCGCGGCCGTTTGGAAACGGTTGGCTAACAACTTTCTGTTGTGAAGTTGTTACAAGTTTGTTAGCCACGTGGCTTTCTAGAACGTTGAGTTGGCGCGTGGATCTCCTTTGATTCTAAATTCAAACTTGGGCTCTTTTGGGCTTTGGATTAAATCTCTTTAATTATTGCTAATTAAAGAGATTTTGAGCTTTTTTCTCTTTTAAGTTGTGGACCTGCAAAAATAGAGAGAAAAGGATTAAAATTACATTTTTATATACAATATGCATGGTATGGAAGCGGTAAAATATGCAAATATGTATAACAATCACACCCCCATACCTAGCTTTTGCTCGTCCTCGAACAAAACAAGAAAAGAAAAAGAAAGAAAAAGAAAATCCTAACTAGTTTATTACACCACTTTCGTAGGTGACACGATTGCACTGAGCATGTGCAACAAGCCGTTAAACCTCTAGGTTACCCTAGAGGAGGAGTGTTGTCTCCTGAGGGTTTTCAGCGGATTTCACCCACAAAATCCATAAAGAAAAAAATAAAGGGTTAGTAAAATTTTTGATCCATGTTTTAAAGATTCTAACTTGATATTTAGGTTTCAGGTTACTCTAAACTTTTCATTCCTCTTATAAGTGTCTAATTGGAGTTTTGTTTTCAGCTTAGGTTAAGATTTTAGGGAAAAGATCAAAAACCAGATTTTGCATCAATCCTAGGATATATACATCTATAAATATGAAGGATCTTTCTTAGACTAAGTTTATTTATTTACTAAATATATAATATTTTTTTCTTTTTTTTTCTTTTTATTTTATTTATGTTTATTTATTTACATTTCCTTAGCATCCTTAGGCTTTCTAGTTTACCCTTGTAGCGAGTCTTTAACCGATGACTCCCAAACCAGATGGTCTTAGGGCACCAGATGAGAAAACATCCCTCGGGTTTAAGGTCTCGAGTAAAAAAGGCCACGAAGGAATTTAAGGACTTAACCACCTTTAGGCGTGATCGGCAATGCTTCTTGAGGCACGGCTAACCAGCTTAGTCAGTGGCTAAGTATTTATTATTTATTTATGTACATCTTTTTTTTTAATTTTTTTTTATTATATATATGTGTAAATAAAATCACAAAGTCTTTGATTAATCCTTTAATATGTTTAATGTTTATATCTAAAGAAAGAATTAAAATCTAGTAATTTTTCTAATCCTTTATTACTTAACCTAAAAATCTAACAAAACTCCTCTTTTCAACTTATAATTAGAAATCTTAATTTAGAGCTTCCTTAATCCCTAAATTTCAAGTTTGATTCTTTAAACATGGATCAAGAATTTTCTTTTTTTTATATATATTTTTTTATTTTTCTAAAAGAAAATAAAATCTAACAAGAAAGTAGAAAATCTATAAAGAAAGGTAAAATCTAAAGAGAAAACCTAAAAAGAAACTGAAAATCCTAAAAATAAAAATAAAAGGCCTAAAAAGAAAATGAAAAATCCTATGTTAGCATCTACCCCCCATACCTATCTCATGCATTGTCCCCAATGTATGCAAGATAAGAATATGCATGAAAATAGGTAAAGGATAAAAATCATCCCCTCTGTCTCTTTGGACCAGCGGTGGTGCTTGGTCCAGCAGACTGTGATCGTCTCAATGCCGCCTCTATACTGTCCAAACGAGAGGAATTCTCCTCGACCTTCTTCCTCAGACGAATTTGCCCTCTAAAGATCTTCTTCATGCCCTTCCAGACGGCGGACATGAAGGCTCGTGATTCTGTGGGGGGATCCTGTGTCCAGAATTGGGGCTCATCTACCTCCTCTAAGCTCTCCTCCAAAGAGGACTCCACAGGAATATCCTCAGGTTGGGCCCTAGGTGTCCAGAGGGCATGTAAGCAACCAGTGTATGAGCTAGTGGTCTCTCTGCTACAACATACACTCGGGGAAAGGAGTCAAATACATCGTCTGGTATGAAGTTTCTACACAGACGGGTAATCAAGACTGGATGGGAATACTTTGCACCCCGAGTGCGGGAGGAATTATCAAGTATGGCATGGAAGATGGCCCTATTCAAACAAACCGTGTGTCTATGAGTCATTAAATCATGGATGATTTGTAACACAGGTCTGTTGAAAGTCGTGGTATGATCAAGTCCAAAAATATTGCGTTGGAGCCAACGTCCAATGCAATGTACATTTCTAAACGTGGATTGGGCTTTGAGCCCACGGTCCTGCTCTGTGCAGCGGACCCCCATGATGGGCATGTAATCAACCAGTGGCAAAGGGTCAGTATGATGGGGATGAATGGGGACATCGGTGATTTCAGCAATGAGTGGAATGGTGACAAAGATGTCACCTAATGGCATATGAACTGTGAATTGTTGTGTGTTATGATTAACAGATGCATGATCCAATGTGTTGTAAAATGTGGTGACCAATTCAGGGCAATAGTAAGCATCATTGTCATTGTTATCATAAACTAAGGAATACCAATTCCACGCACGTATTAGATCTACAAATATATGCCCATATCCCCCTTGATCATTCAAAAGTGTAGAGAAATCCCTTTCCACAAACAAACTAGGGGCCATAAATAACAGTAAAAATTAGAGCAAAGGAACTAAGGGACAAGAGATCAAACCACCCCCGGATTTCGTGGGGGGAAATCGAAAGACAGGTGTGCAGAAGGCACCAGAGACAGCTTCGGGAAGAATGGGTCTGTTTCTGTCTCCAGGAAAAAAAATCAGTCAACCTGAACTCTTCCGGCGCTCCTGAGGTGTCAGAAAGGCGGCGGAGCTGCGGCAGGGCGCGGCGGATTAGATGAAACTAGGGAGCAGAATTTTGGTGGAGGTCGGCTGTTGAAGGAATATTTCAGATCTGAGTGGATGTTCTCGTTTGAGAGAGGAAGATAGGTGAAAAAGAGTATTTATAGGAGGGGAAAAAATGGTTTCCAATTTTAACCCTAGGTCAAAGATGTATGTACAACCCTAGGAAAAGGAATTTGGAAATGAATGGAATCCTAGGGAAGAGAGAATCCTAGGAATTTGAAACTCTTTGAAGCACAAAAATCCCTAATTTTTTTATTTATTTTTTTATTTATTATTTACAAAAAGTGTAAAAGAAAATTATTTACAAGTGTGGTCCCAAAATGATATTCAGGAAAATACACGGGAAACTGTACAAATGGAATTTGTCACAAATAAACTGGGTCACAAAGACCCAATTCATGAACTTCGTGTGACACAGAATCGGTGGTAAGAAATGGCTTTAGACGTT
Organism: Agave tequilana; assembly: GCA_038442645.1. NCBI lineage: Eukaryota > Viridiplantae > Streptophyta > Magnoliopsida > Asparagales > Asparagaceae > Agave > Agave tequilana. The sequence continues at coordinate 64,109 of JAVJIF010020254.1, read as the reverse complement.
GTCCGTTCACAGTGAATATGTTGCCATTATTCGGGTCAAGAATCTCGATCGCACCGTAGGAAAAAACTTTGTGAACAATGAATGGCCCTGACCACCTGGTTCTCAATTTACCAGGGAAAAGGTGGAGTCTTGAATTGTATAACAGAACCTTTTGTCCTACGACAAAAACCTTTCGGTGAATGGATTTATCGTGAAAAAGCTTGGTTCTGTGTTTCGTGATCCGAGCGTTGTCGTATACCTCGTTTCTCAGCTCTTCAAGCTCAGATAACTGCAACTTCCGTAGAACACTGGCTTTATCCAAATCTAAATTCAGCTGCTTTAAAGCCCACATTGCTCGGTGTTCTAACTCAACAGGCAAGTGACAAGGTTTTCCAAATATAACTCGATATGGAGACATACCGAGGACAGTTTTGTAGGCGGTCCTGTATGCCCATAAGGCATCAGTGAGTTTGATGGACCAATCCTTACGGTTCTGTCCTACAGTTTTCTCCAAAATGAGTTTTATCTGTCTATTCGTGACTTCAACTTGCCCATTGGTTTGAGGATGATAAGCCGTGGACAATTTGTGAGTAATAGAGTATTTTCGCATCAAAGCTTCAAAAGCCCTATTGCAGAAATGACTCCCATTATCGCTTATTATCGCACGGGGGGCTCCAAAGCGAGAGATGATGTATTCTCATAAAAACTTAATGACAACATGGTTGTCATTCGTCCTTATTGGAATTGCTTCAGCCCACTTGGAAACATAATCTACGGCTACCAAAATGTACTGGTTACCGTAGGACAGAGGAAAGGGTCCCATAAAATCGATGCCCCAGAGGTCGAAAATTTCGACTTCCAAGATGGGTGTGAGGGGCATCATGTCTCTTTGTGTGATACGACCCGTCATTTGACACTTATCACAGAGCTTGCAGAAATTATATGCATCCTTAAAGAGAGTGGGCCAGTAGAATCCACTCTGAAGCACTTTCTCAGCAGTTTTCCGTGGATCAAAATGTCCACCGCAAGCTAACTTGTGACAGAATGTCAAAACGCTCTGATGTTCATCCTCAGGAAGGCATCTACGTATGATTTGGTCAGGACAGTATTTGAATAAATATGGTTCATCCCAAAAGAAGAACCGCATTTGGCGCAGAAAACGGTATTTTTCTTGTCCTGACCAATGAGAAGGTATTTGCCTGGTAGCAAGGTAGTTCACTATATCAGCATACCAGGGCTCTCCACATATCTCAAAAATATGCTCGTCAGGAAAATCATCGTTAATCGGTATTCTCTCTTTAGGTGCATTTGGGATTCTCGACAAATGATCTGCTACCACGTTCTCAACGCCCTTTTTATCTTTAATTTCCAAATCAAACTCTTGCAAAAGAAGTATCCATCAAATCAGTCTTGCCTTAGCATCCTTCTTTTGCATCAAGTATTTTAGGGCGGAGTGATCAGTGAAAATAATAGTTCTGGACCCTAGCAGATATTGACGAAATTTCTCCAACGCAAAGACAACCGCTAAAAATTCCTTTTCAGTAGTTGTGTAGTTGAGTTGGGCATCATTCAGCGTTCTGCTGACATAATAAATTACGTGTTGCCTATTATCAACACACTGCCCTAAAATAGCGCCTATAGCAAAGTCAGAGGCATCACACATAATCTCAAAAGGCTTGGTCCAATCTGGTGCAGATATGATCGGTGCAGAGACAAGTCTACTTTTAAGCTCCTTCCATGATTTTTGACATTCCTCATCAAAGATGAAGGGTACATCCTTTCCTAAGAGATTTGTCAAGGGTCTTGCAATATTGCTAAACCCTTGAATAAATCGCCTATAGAAACCGGCGTGCCCTAAAAATGATCTAATGTCTTTTAAGCACGTCGGTTCAGTGAGCTTCGTTATGACTTCCACTTTGGACTTGTCTACCTCGATTCCTATTCTTGATACCTTGTGCCCAAGTACGATTCCTTGCTTGACCATAAAATGACACTTTTCCCAATTAAGTGTCAAGTTTTTCTCCATACAACGTTGTAAAACTAGCTTCAGATGGTACAAGCATTGCTCAAAGGAGTCCCCATAGATCGAAAAATCATCCATAAAAATTTCCAAAAATTTCTCCACCATGTCCGAAAAGAGGCTCAACATGCAACGTTGAAACGTTGCAGGAGCATTGCAAAGACCGAAGGGCATCCTTCGGTAAGCAAATGTTCCAAAGGGACAGGTGAAGGTAGTCTTATCTTGGTCCTCGGGAGCAATTGGGATCTGATTATATCCTGAATATCCATCCAGGAAACAATAGTACTCGTGTCCCGCCAATCTCTCCAGCATTTGATCGATGAATGGAAGAGGAAAATGGTCTTTACGTGTGGCGGTGTTCAACTTCCTATAATCAATACAAACTCGAATCTTCGTTGGAAGACGTGTTTGTATCAATTCTTTATTCGCATTCTCCACCACAGTAAATCCAGCTTTCTTAGGCACAGCGTGAACTGGACTTACCCATTGACTATCAGATATGGGATAGATAATCCCATCAGCTTCTTGCATAATAGGGTTAAGTCTACGCTGTGGGTCTCATTTAGGCTTAGCATCTTCCGTCAAGTGAATCCTATGTTGGACAATGGCAGAACTAATCCCCTTGATATCAGCCATGGTCCAACCAATGGCCTCTCTATTTTCCCTTAACACAGTCAGAAGGTCCTCTTCTTGTTGCTCAGTAAGATTGGATGCAATTATTACAGGAAAGGATTCCTTCTCATCCAAGTACTTGTACTTGAGATGGTCGGGAAGAACCTTAAGCTCAGAAGAAGGGACCGGATCTATAACTGGTTGCTCATGGTGCAAGGGAAGAATAGGTGTGGAATTAGTGGTCCGTTCAACATTTGATCCAACAATCTGATCCAGGTTGAAGTCATCCGACTCCAACTCAAACTCCTCTTCAGACTCATACTCAATTTCCTCCACATGTTCACTGGTCAATCCCTCAATCAAGTTCACTTCAAAAGAATCATTGTCCACATCCCTTGGCTGCTTCCCCAGATGGAAGACATTCACCTCTTTCGTCATATCTCCGAACGTTAACCGCATTGATCCATTTTGGCAGTTGATTATTGCGTTCGCGGTGGCTAAGAAAGGACGTCCGAGAATGACAGGTGTTTGCGCTCTGTGATTTTGTACAGGCTGTGTTTCAAGAACAACAAAGTCCACAGGGTAAATGAATTCCCTGACCCGTATCAAAACATCTATAATTTCCCCCTTGGGAATCTTTACAGAGCGGTCAGCCAATTGAATAGTCATCTGGGTAGGACGAAGGTTGCCTAACCCTAACTGCTGATAGACGGAAAAGGGGAGAAGATTGATGCTCGCGCCCAAGTCAAGCAAAGCCCTATTTATGGTGGTCTGCCCTATGATACAAGAAATGGTAGGGCTCCCTGGATCTTTGTACTTCACAGGGATAGGACCATTGAGCAGTTCACTTATGTTGGAAGCCAAAAAGACTTTTTTAGGGACATTTGCTTTTCTCTTTTTAGTACACATTTCTTTCAGAAACTTGGTGTAGGATGGGACTTGTTGAATAGCATCTAAAAGAGGGACATTGATTTGTACTTGGTTGAATATCTCTCTTATCTTCTCCATGTGAGCATTCATCTTATGATTTGTGAGCCTATTTGGGAATGGGACAACAGGCTTATATGTTTGCTCATCAACTTTCTCTTTTCCTTTAGACTGGGAAGTGGATGGTTGTGTGCTTGATGAAGGATTATCTTGCAAAGGTTGGATTGGAACAGAAAATGGTGGCATTGGCACAGATTTGGGAGAATGATTTGAAACCTTGTTATCTACATGCTTTCCAGATCTAAGGATTTGAATGGCTTGGCATTGGCTGGGTCCCAAGTCTTCAACTTCGTGCAGAGGAAAATGGGCTTTGGGATTGGGCACAGGTTGGCTAGGTAGCATTCCTTTTTGTCTTTCAGTCAAAGAGTTAGCCAACTGCCCTATTTGAATTTGCAATTTGTTCATGTCCTGCTGCTGATTGTTCATCATTGAAGCTTGGTTCTTAGATAAGGTCTCTATCATTTTCTCCAAATCAGAAATTCTTTTGTCTGAAGGATTGGGTGGTGGATGATGCTGAAACTGGGGCTGAAAATTTGCTTGGTAAGGCACAGGATGTTGATATGACTGGAATCTGGGTGGACTCTGGTATGAATGAACATTTGGTGGGTTCTGGTGGTAAGTCGGTGGATGAGACTGAGCAGGGTATTGTTGTGGAAATGGTTGTCTCGGCTGCTCAGGGCCAGACTGACTCCAAGAGAAATTCGGATGGTTTCGCCATCCCGGATTATAGGTTTTGGAGTAAGGATTGTAAGTTGGTCTGGTGTACGCGGCATTCGTACTCTCCTGAAACATTTGAGTTTGATAAACTGGACACTCCTCAAACAGATGATTCAGATCATGGCAGTAGGTACAACCCGGATTAACAACAGATGGGTTGACCTGATTCACAGCAGAGTTTTCCCTGGACTCTAGCAACTCAATCCTCTTCATCAACTGTGTGATCTTAGCTTCTGCAGCTATTGAGGATCCTATGGAATGTAAACCAGTTCTGGATTTGTGGGTGTAGGTTTCTCAGTACATGATTCCCACTGGACTGTCTTTTCAGCTAATGCCTCAAAAAGATCCCAACCCTGATCTTCATCCTTCTTTAAGAATTCTCCTTGACACATGGTTTCAAGGAGCGTCTTAGTCTGATAATCAAGCCCATCATAGATAATCTGGCACTGGCGCCATTTTTCTATACCTTGATGGGGACACAGGGCTACTAGGTCTTTGAAGCGCTCAAAGTACTTCCAAAACGGTTCATTGGCTTCTTGTTTGAATTGCATTATATTCTTCCTTATAAGGGCTGTCTTATGGATAGGATAAAACTTTTTAAGAAAGACCTTAACGAAATCATCCCAAGAAGAAATTGAGCTAACTGGGAGATTATAAAGCCACTTCTTAGCGATATCCTTAAGTGCAAAAGGTATAAACCTAAGTCTGATAGCATCTTCGTTCAACTGGAAAATTCTCATCATAAGGCATACTTCTTCAAACTCTCGAATGAAGAAGTATGCATCCTCAGATTCAAGGCCATGGAATCGTGGAAGAGTGTTTATGAACTGGGGCTTTAACTCAAAATTACTTCCATTTGTGTTTGGGAGGAGAATGCACGATGGAAGTGATGTGCGAATCGGATAAAACTTGTCTTGCAACGAAACGTTGGTGGTCATGATTGTGTCAAGTGGTGGTGTATGTGGCAGTGTAGAAGTTCTTACAAGCCTAGCAGAATTCAGATCTCGATACCACTCTTGCATACAATTACACAATCAACGTGCACCTTTCACACAGGCGGAAAACGAAAAATAACAAACAAGAAAAAAGAAAAATCAATCCAAGCTTTCTAGATTTCCTGGACCTAGACGACTCCTAACTTTAGATCGTCCACAGGAGGTTTAGTGTAGACTCTGACTATAAGCAAATCAGCCAGGGAAGGTCAAGGTTGGTGGGAGGTTTTCCGTCAGAGACGTTCCTTAATTAAGTAACCAGCAACCTTCGGGCTTTCGGCCCTCAACCCCTTTCCTAGACACTGATTTTACAAAAGTCACTTTCCAACACTTTTCCCCCTTAGGATAATCTCCTAAGTGAGTCCGGATGTCCCTAGGGCCAACGTCTAGCAATTTTTATTTAGAAGCTTAGGATTGTGAGTGCGTGGGAAAATGATTTGTGGGCTAAGGAAAGGGTGATAAAATCCCCACCTTATCTTTCTTATGGGTTATGCCCTTAAAGTTGATTTGTGCAAGTGTACAATATAACAAACAAGGTTCACTCAAAGCGTAATTAAATCAAGTAAAGAGTGATTCCTAGTCTATATGCTATGCTTACGTACCTTGCCTCCAGCACTCTTCAACAGTAAAAGTAAAGGAATTGAAAGACACGTGCCTAGAATGCAAATGTCTAAACAATTTTTTTAACTTTTCAACTAATTTTTTACTGTTGATTATTAGCAGGTAATAGGTGAAGCAAACAAGATTTTATGTATTGCAGCAGCAGTATTTTGCAGAGAAGCAAGCCCTGCAGAAAAGTGGTCAGTAGTCAACTCCTCCTTGCCGCAGAACCACGGCTTTTGCCGTGGGAACGCGGCAAGTCAGAGGGCAACTGGTCTCTGCTTTCGAGAGCAGAGGCCCAGAGCCGCTTATATGTATTCTGCAATGCAAATTTTCCTGTTTTCTTCACCTGTAACCTGTAACAGAGAAGAAGATTCGTTTAGTTCTTCACTTTTAACCAAAAACCGTTGCTCTCCCCGGCAACGGCGCCAAAAATTTGATTGGGAAAGAGTAATGTAGAGTTATTACACAAGTATTCAATTAAAGAAGAAAGGTTTAGAGTTAACCTTGGTGCTCGTTTACTCCACAAATGTATTCAAAGATCAATATACCCTTTCCAATCTCCGCTATAGCAATGGCTATACCGGGTCGATTCTCCGGGAGAGCTAGCGATAGAAGCGTTACGGTATGGAGTGAAGAAATGAAAAACGAAATGTCTTCTATGTATTTACACAAATGCAAGAAGCAACATGGAAAGAAGTGATGGATTTGTGCATTATGAAAAAAGAAATCAAAAGAACTTGGATGAAGTGTGTTGCAAAGAAAGAAAAGCTAGTAAAGAAAGTGTTAGAAAACTTTAGATGAGAAGGTACATGGCTAGCTAACTTTACCACATTGCTAACTTACTAAACTCAATGGTGATGCTATATTGCCTCATGTTGATTCATTGGCAATAGGAATAACTTGCTTGTTTGTTCAAGTGTTTTACCGTTATGGAGATGAGTGTTCTCTTGTTCTTAGCTTGAAGCCTCATATGAATTCATTGGCTCTCTAGATAGATGTTCAATGATGAACTCTAGGATAGGTACTCAAAGATGCTAAGTTCGAAGAATCAACATTCATTCAAACATTCAAGACATAACAACAAATTAGCTTGAAGTAGAGAAGTTGTTCTTACAAGTAGCATATGTAGGTGATCCATCTCCATGTTCCATCAAAGGCACTTGTTCTAGACAAGGCTCTAAATGAGGCACACATGAGTCATATGGAGTATGAACAAGCAATTGCCAAGGGAAAGCAACTCTACTTCCTTGGTAAGTGAAAGAATTATCACAATGCAAGTATAAAGATAAGCATCATCCAAAGAGATAGAAGTTAGCTAGGTAAGTTCTTAGCTAGCCATGCAATAGAGACTTAGCTATCCATTACACTAGAAATAAAGCAACTATTCATGATGTAAAGCAATAGAACTAAAGCAAATGAAATAGCACTAGAATGAAAGTAAGAAATTAAAGCAAAGTAAAGTAAAGCATACTAGAGATTGCAAAGAGATGAATGGAGCTCTTTTGATAAATCCTTGCTTACAAGAATGTCACTTTCTTGATACAAGCTTTCAAACAGCACTCTCTCTCTCTCACTTTGTCAAAATCTCTAGGAGGAAGAAGATGAAGACTAAAAACCTAGGAGAATAACAAAATACAAGAATTTCCCTATTTTCTTCTTTTCTCTTCTCTGTTGCCCTCACGCAGACTCTGGTCCTCTATTTATAGCCCTCAGTGAGAAGCCTCTAGAGCCCAGATCATTGGAGAAAAATCCGGGGCTCAACGGCCCAGATCCTGCCGCGCGCGCGCGGCAAGGCGCGGCCGTTTGGAAACGGTTGGCTAACAACTTTCTGTTGTGAAGTTGTTACAAGTTTGTTAGCCACGTGGCTTTCTAGAACGTTGAGTTGGCGCGTGGATCTCCTTTGATTCTGAATTCAAACTTGGGCTCTTTTGGGCTTTGGATTAAATCTCTTTAATTATTGCTAATTAAAGAGATTTTGGGCTTTTTTCTCTTTTAAGTTGTGGACCTGCAAAAATAGAGAGAAAAGGATTAAAAATCACATTTTTATATACAATATGCATGGTATGGAAGCGGTAAAATATGCAAATATGTATAACAATCAATTATCACATTACAGAAATGTAGTACTTGATCTCCTAGTTATGAACTCCCGTTATGCTTGTTATGTACTCCTGTTATGACCAGTTATGATCCTACTCATTCCCGAAATCTGATAATATTGTTAATAAGCTATAAAAAGGATAACTTGCATGGGGAATGGGAGGAAGTGATGGATGTCGGTATGATGCCTTGCTTATAGTAATGGAATACAAAACTGACGATTCGTGCTAGGGGGATTTCAGGCCCCAAAAGATGCGTGTTAGGGAGATTCAAGGCCCCCAATGGCTGTGTCCCGGGCAGACGGGAACTACTATAAGTATGAGCTATCAGTTCTTCATCAGCTTTCAATAACCAACCTCGACTTACTTATATGTGGATGTATGTGTGTTGAGATGTACACCGGGACACATACCTAGATATATGGGTCGGACGAGTAATAATAATAAAATGCCAAGATAATAACTTGTTATGTTGCTCTACAAACTTAGTTATACCACTTGTCTCGTTATAATTGCTTTCATCGGGTTTTACATCGAATTTCTGGTTTATGAGCATTACTATGTTATACTTGCTCACATTCTGTTTTACTACCTGTGTTCTATTCCACCAGTCTCCGGCTTTTGTCGTATTATACCATTTGTTTGCTTATCTATGCTCGCCACTTGGCTTTCGCATCACCACTCGCCGGGAGTTCTTACTCCTCTGGATCCTCATGTCCAGTTTTTGGAGCTTGGAGCGTGTGGATTCTCCTAGTTGCTGATCAGAGTGGCGTAGCTGAAGCGTGGATCCCCAGCAGAGCGTTCAGAGCCTTATCCTTCCAGGCCCTCCTGCTCGGCTCTAGAGTTTTCCTGTTATGACTTTGAGTCTCCTTTTGTACTGTTCATACTTGTACATCCTTTGTATTCTCGCATTTGCGCCATATTTGTGATGTAATATTCTTGTAATATTTGTCACCTCTGGTGATAACTTTGTAATTGTACTCGTGTGTTGGAATGTATAATGCACCACGTGCTTCCGTACTCTGATTCTTGCATGTACTGATGCTTAGCGTATATACGTGAAGGTATTCCTGACCTGCGTATATACGTCGCAGTAACGTCTCTGTACCCACCGGATCGGGGCGTTACATTGTGTGTGCCTCACTTGTGCTTAACCACGAGAGCTTCATATAGCGCCTCAACTCTTATTCAGAGGAATCAAGAGGAGTTAGTCCAGAGCCCTTCACCGGGAATTCGGCTACACTCGTTGGTTGCAATAAGTGTAGTTGCAATTAGTTTTTTAAATTCCGCATTTAGCTCATTAGATTAACCATACACCTATTCACCCCCTCTAGGTGTACCTTTAGATACCAGTATTAACACACGTACACTGGAAACCGAGGGTTACAATCCTACCCACCTTATAAAAAAATTTCGTCCTCAAAATTTTAATAAAGAAGGGAATGGAAAAAAGAAATCAAAATCAAGAGAGAAGACAAACAAGCTTCCCCGTCGCTTCTCAGGGACACAACAATTCCGCTGCGTGCTCTGATCTCTATACCGGCTTCAACATGGAGTGATCAACTTAGGAGATAAAATTAAGGAAATAGAATTTGGAAGAAAATAAAAATTAAGATGGAAATCCAGGTCACTCTTGAGTAAAAGATGAAATCTGGGAAGATTAAGGAGACGGGTATCGAAGGGAGGACGGTCAATTTTCTAGTGGACTCAATATCATTGTGTGAATATAATATGTTTATTGCAGTGTAAACATAATTTGTTTCAAGATACCGGTAGGAACTAGGTCCTTTTTGAGTAAACCTGGCTCTAATACCAAGAAAATTCTATCATACCCTGCTTCTCAAAATACGTAAAAACGGAGTCGCGACGAGAGTCGGCGACGTATATACGCGAGGAAAATACGCCCACGTATACACTTTAAGCCTAAATTAACCTTAATAAGTTATAAAAATCTACTAAACAAGATCAATATCATTGCAATACTACATATAAATGTCTACACATGATCTCAGATGAAATAAGAAATGAAATAAAAACTAAGTCTAATATACAAGAATCAAAGAATAATAGCAGGAATAACGGAAGACAATAATACCAGAATAGTGAAATACACCTAGAGGGGGTGAATAGGTGTTTTGCTAATCAAATGCTATTTTAAAACTATTTATGATGAAATATGCAAGACGTTCACTCAAAACAAGAATTGAAGTCGAATTCCCCGTGAAGGGCTCTAGAAATTCTCCTATTTAATTCTTCTAGATAATGAGTTGAGATGCTCAATTGCCTCATTGTTAAGATGAGTATAGACCGATAGTGAAAGTGATGAATGAAATGCAAGCAATGAAATTAAGTAAAATGAACAACTACACAAATATTAGATGTAAAAAGCAATAGAGAGTAAGACACAAGCAATCGCAAACACAAGGGAATTGTTCTGAGGTTCGAACCACCGCTCTACGTCTCCGCCTTCACCACTATGAAAGATTTCACTATTCTCTAAGGGATCTTTCACAAAGCGATTACAACTTGATCTACACAAGACTGGAGTACACAACTCCACCAACTCAACCCTCCACACAAGAGGTATCACAATGCCAATTGAGATTACAAAGCTCTTGGTGATCCAACAAGATCATAAATACTCTCTTACAACTTCCTATAGAGTAGGATACGAACTGTAGCTCAAGAAGTTAAGTGAGAAAGATGTGAAGAGCTTTAAAAACACTGAAAATAGGTTTAGAAAGAAAGAACTTGAAGATTGGAAGCTAAAAAAACTTTTCTCTTTTGAAACAAACTTGAAAACTTGTAAACTTGTGTAAACTTCTTGTCTAAAAATCAAACCAATGATCCATATTATTGGCAATGAATAAATATCATTTGTAAATCATATCAGGTCATTTGGGGTGTGTTTAGACACTTTGAAATCAAAAATGCCCGTTGTAATCCGCTACAAACAAAACAGATTCAAAAACTAGCCGTTATGACCAGCTGTCAGGTTGCCGATCAACCGGCAGCTCATCCATAAAAAAGTCGTTGGTCCGGTCGACCGGCCCGTCATCCGCTCGGCCGTTCAAAAGAGAAAAACAAAACGTCAATCGACCGGGTCGACCGACCGACCCTAACCGAGAGTTAGGGTTTCTCAGTCGGTCGACCGCAAGGGTTAGCGGTCGACCGGCAACGTGCACAAACATGCACGCCCCTAGGCTAAAGGTTCGGTCAATCGGGCGGTCGACTTTAACCTGAAATAGGCACCGGTCGACCGTCCGGTTGACCGTTCTGGCCTGAAACAGTTTTCTAGATATATTTTGAGTTTCAAACATTTTCAAAATATTTGTATTGGTTTATGGGTGATGTAATAATGTATAGGTGATGAAATACATGTTCTAAACTTGTTATTAAATTTTGAAAAAAAAATTATGAGACATGTATCAAAATCATACATGCCAAATACCAATACTATCAAAACTTGTATTTTTTGAAATTGTGTATTTTGTGTGTATAACTTCTTGAGATCCAACTAAATTCTACACTTTAACGAACTAATATCTTACAAGACTCTAGCTGACTACAAGTTCTTCAACTGGGCTTCTCCTTTAGCGACGTTTGAGTGCTTTGAGCATTAATCCCGTATTTGAGTCTTCAACACCTTCCGTTAGAGGAAGAAAACTCTTTGAATCTTTAGATGAAATATACTTAAACACTCGAACTTGATTAGTACTAATAACCACATATGTTTTGTCATCATTAAAACATCAAACCGGGTGATTGTAACCTTGGGCCAACAATCTCCTCCTTTTTTATGATGACAAAGCATATGAGTTATTTGAAATAAAAGATAGGAAAGAGCTTGGAAAAGCTCCCCTTCAAGTTATGTTATCTATCAAGTACAAGAAAATATTATGACTTTAAATGGATTTGATAATATAAGCAAGTCACACATATATGCATATATAAAGATGATACAAATATAGAATTATGTGCATATATAGCCTACCATCTTTCCAATCCTCCTTCCTCTAAAGACAATATATAAGCATGGTAATGAGAACGGATATAGAATACCAAAACGACTTAATAACTCAAATATCTCTCTCCCTTTTTGTCATGTATCAAAAAGGGTAAAGACATCAACATAAAAAAGATATTAATTTGAAAAATAGATGTATAAAGAGAAAAAATTTGAAATAGTTTTAAAACTTATGAATCCATGATACAAACATTTAACTCACCACATATGAATGAAAATCTATTATAATTTAGCGTTTTAGTAAAAATGTCCGCAAGTTAAAAATCGGTGAAAACATAATCAATTTCAATATCGCCTTTCTCATAGTGATCTATAAGAAAGTGATATCGAATATCTATGGCTTGACCTTGCTATGTTGATTTACATTTTTGGTCATATGAATGGTGCTAGTATTATCACAAAATATTTTAATATGGTCATAATGTAAATCATAATCAAGGAGAGTTTGTTTCATCCAAATGACTTGTGCACAATAAGCTCCGGCCGTAACATACTCCGCCTCGGCGGTTGAGAGGGCTGTGGAATTTTATTTTTTAGAAGACCACGAAATAAGGCAATATCCTAGAAATTGATAAGTACAACTAGTGCTCTTCTTATCCACTTTACAACCGGCATAGTCGGCATCCGAATAACTCATCATGGGAAATTGTCTAATTTTCGGATACCACAAGCCCATTCCAATAATGCCCTTAAGATATCTAATAATGCGTTTTACCGCAATTAAGTGAGACTCTTTTGGACAAGATTAAAATCTAGCACATAAATACACATTAAGCATAATATTCGGCCTACTAACCGTCAAAAAAAGTAGACTACCAATCATGCTTCTATAAAGTTTAATGTTTATATTTATACCTTGTTCATCCTTGTCAAGTTTTGTTGTAGTGGCTATGGGAGTCTTACTTAGCTTTGCATCTTCAAGCTCAAATCTCTTGATGAGTTTTCTTGTGTACTTGGCTTGATTGATGAAAATCACATCACTCCTTTGCTTGATTTAGAGTCCAAGTAAGTAGTTTAGCTCTCCCATCATAGACATCTCAAACTCGTTCTTCATGCATGATTCAAATTCTTTACAAACCTTTTTATTAGTGGATCCAAAAATAATTTCATCAACATAAATTTGAACAATTAGGATATCACTATCTACATGCTTTGTAAACAAAGTGGTGTCAACTTTACCTTTAATAAAATCATTTGAAATTAGAAAAGTTGAAAGCCTTTCATGCCAAGCTCTTGGAGCTTGTTTTAAACCATATAAAACTTTATCAAGTTTGTAAACAAAATCCGGATGTGTAGGATCAACATACCCAGGAGGTTGTTCAACATACACTTCCTCTTATATAAACCCATTCAAAAATACATTTTTGATATCCATTTGAAAAAGTTTGAAATCTTTAAAAGAAGCAAAGGCAAGTGTCATCCGTATGGCTTCAAGCTGTGCTATGGGTGCAAAGATTTCCTCAAAATCGATACCTTCGATTTGGGTGCAACCTTGGGCCACTAACCTAGTTTTATTTCTAATAACATTACTCGACCTATCCAATTTATTCCTAAAGATCCATTTAGTACAAATAGTTGGTCTATCATGGGGGTCTAGGAATAAGATGTCAAACTTGATTGCGCTCAAATTGATTGAGCTCTTCTTGCATTGCAAGCAACCAATATGAATCAGCCTCAGCTTCGAGGATATTTTTGGGCTCAATATGTGAAATAAAAGCAAATTGCCCACATAAATCATGGACTTTGAATCGAGTAGTTACCCCCTTGGATACATCACTTATGATGAGGTCCTTGGGATGATTTAAAGTAAAACTTCAATCCTTTAGAAGTGGTTGTATTAGCTCCACTTCAACCTTTTGAACTTCACCTTGTTCAATAATCTTTGACTTTTCTTCTTCTTTAGGTGAGTCCTTCAAGGTTATCTTCTCCATGTCTTCACCTAAGGAATCAACCTCTACAACATTCTTCATAAAAGCATTTGATTTCTCAAACTTGACATGTATAGATCCTTCAATAGTCAAATTAGATCTATTTTAGACTTTGTAGGCCTTACTAGTATTTGAATACTGATCGGGGGAAACCGCGCACAAAAAATGTATGTTTTGAAATCAAGAGTTAAAAGTGTGTGCTTTGGCTTCCTCGATACTTCCGTTATAGCATAGAGGCTAAATGGGTCGAATCCACAAGGACGGAAAGCGATAGAAGTTTTTACCGGTATGTTCACGTGTGTGTTAAAGTTTCTTCTATATTTTAAAGAATGAAAAGAAAAGAAAATAAAGAGTACGGTGAAATACGAAGAAGTGGGAAACATAGAAGAAATGGTATTTGTGGTTTTGATATATTTCTAAAACAAAGTAAAAAGAAAAGAAAACTCATGGCTACTAACTCTAATGGCTCTACTAACCATGCTAACCTCTTAGTGATAGTTGCCTCACATGTATCATTGGCCATCACTAGTCCTTGGTTCAAGAGCATTTCAAGGCATGACTCATAAGATAACTGTCACATCGAAACTCAACAAAACAAGTGCAAGTTACACTTAAACCATCAAAACTAAGCAAAAGTAAGTATGAAATAAAGTAATGTTAACTTGTTAGAGAGTTAGAACGTTAGAGTGTTAGATCCATCATCATGAGCCATCAATGGCTCTTGCAAGAGCAAGGCGAAGTAGAGGCTATTAGATTCTTGTGTATTATCAAATAAGAAGTTAGTAAGTTAGTGGTTAGTAGTTAGTTGCTATGAGAGAAAATTAGCTAAACATGTAAAAGGAGTTGAGAGAAGAAAATGAAGAGAGGTAAAGAGAGAACCTTTCATAGATTGTCACCTTCTATTACAAGTGCTCTTACTTTCCAACCATATACCACTCTCTCTCCTATTACAAGATCTACAAGAAATAAAAAATAGAAAAGAAGAAGAAGAACAACTAACCTAAACTAGCCTAAACTACAACAAGGAAAAAAAACTACCCTCACCCTATGTATTTTTCATCTTCAGAGCCCCAGGAGGTATTTATAGGCATCAGGGGAAAGGGGGCCAGAGGGACAACCCCTGGCCCAAAGTACGGGCTGTTTTTCATTGATTTTGCAAAGGGAAAACTTACAAAAAAAATATCGAGGAGCTAAATTACAAGTATTCTAAAAAGATTACAAGTAGATCTCCTCTGAGATTCTGGAGAAGTGTGCCGATAAGAGTCTGGTCAGCGCGTGACCACTTTGTCCCTTTGACGATGCGATCGATAAGATTCCCTTCTCGCCTGGTTCGGGGAATCGGAGAACAGAAGGTTGGTAGAACCTTCTTGTTACTTCTCAAACTGCCTCCACTTGGGAATTCCTTCTCGCCTGATTTCGGAGATTCCTTGAGAGGAAGGTATTAGGGTATCAGCACCCTGATTAGAGAAGCAGTTCTCTGAATTCTCTGAATTCTTGGAAGCAAGAGAATAGGTCTCTGTTTAGCCGTCTCTCTCTGTTTTTTCAGCCTCTGTGTGCGTCCTCCTTGTGCCTCTGGTGGGCTATTTATAAGGAGAGCAGGGGTATAATTGTCCCTTGAAAATATGAAAGTAGATTGAGTCAAATCTGTTCAAATCTGGAAAGTAGCCTTGCTGCGAGGCTAGATCAGCTTCTGCAAAGCTAGAAGTAGCAGGTAGGTCGGTCTCCTGATCTGTTCTAATTCTTTCCATATAATTGGAAGATCTCCCCTGATCTTCTTACTTGTTTTAGGAGAGTCAAGAAATTATGGCAAGCAACTGCCAAATTTAATCTCAGATTTGATCTTGATTAGATTTGATCTTGATCTTAAATTGATTTGATCTCATCTAGAGATATAATTTGTCAAAGGTTGACCATAACAGACCTGCAGCGGAACTGCTGCGCCGAGCTCGCAGCAGAGCTGGAAGAAGCATCTGGCGAAGTCAGAAGAAAGCTCTTCAGCGGAGCTGGATAACATATGTGGCGAAGCTACCGAACATCCTTCTGCGCAGTTGCGTGTGGCTTCGAGCGAAGCTAGCTCTCTGCGGAGTTAGCTGAGTACTTCAGGCGAAGCTGTAAGTTAGCTCCCTGACGGAGCTTTGAATGGCTTCAAGGCGATGTTGGACAATCTTAGCCTCTCAGGCGAGGCTATCCCTTTGGGCTCATGTGATGCTAAGTGTTGAGCTAACTTAGCATCTTAGACCTGCTTAGGTCTTTTCAGAGACAATCTGGGCTCATTGTCTGCTTCACTGGATCAGTAGAGTCTAAGTTGCTGCTTTGTCCCTCGGAGATGGGTACAGAACTGGTCGTCAGCTTGCCTGTCACTTGTCTTTTGTAAATGTCAACAAGTTTAGACATTGTTCAGGCTAGTAAGAATCTTATCTTTTTTAAAGTGTCAACAAGACCCCCTTCAAAGTTTTCAAAAGTCTGCAATGGAATGGTTCAGGCTTCGAAATACTTTAAATTACTTTGATTGATGGTATGTGAAATACGAACGTCGCCATGGTGGTTGAGTTCAGCTTCGCTTTCAATCCTGCTTTGGGATAAATTCGCCGAAGAATCATGTAGATTCGCGATTCTGGGTAGCTTCGCGTCTGGGTAGCTCCGCGTCTGGGTAGCTACGCGTCCGAGCCTCCCGGAGTAGATTCGCTTCAAATTGATCTTGGAACGCCGTTCCTTTCCTGAGGCCAACAGCCTTTTGGCTAGTTACGAGAAGGATTATTTCCTTTCCCGAAGTTGAAATAACTTCTCTTGCATTAACGAGGGAGATCAT
This sequence comes from Agave tequilana, assembly GCA_038442645.1. Lineage (NCBI taxonomy): Eukaryota > Viridiplantae > Streptophyta > Magnoliopsida > Asparagales > Asparagaceae > Agave > Agave tequilana. The sequence continues at coordinate 47,336 of JAVJIF010020254.1, read as the reverse complement.
TCCTTCCTTGTGCATTTTTGAGGGAGACTATTCCCTTTCTCAAGACTCAGTAAATGCCTTAAATTCGCTCGCGCTTCTATGCTTGAAGCAGCAGCGGTACGATCAGGCCATGAGGCCTATAAACAGGACACTTGAAGTCCTCTGCAGAGAAGCAACCTGTTCATGACTTCTCTTGGTTGTCTAGAGAAAGATACTCAGATTTCTGAAATAGTGGGTATGCCCACTCCGGCCAAGAATTGGTGAGTCTCAGTCATCCAGAGACTTTACCAATGGACAAATGACTTTTAGGGAGTTTATCTCCCTTAATTTGGCTTTATCAGCTGCCTCAGGGATTGATTTCCCTTGCTCTTCATTTTGTATCTGACTGATTTGCAGAGAAGGGCTTCAGCCCTGTTTCCCAGCTTCCCGGCGAAGCTATCATTTTTTGCTTGATCAAAGAAAGATCATTGCATGCTTGCCTGCTAAGTTTGCCACATAGGCAAGAATTAGGACTTAGTCTCTTCAAGGTTGAGCCAGTCTTGCCATATAGGTGGGGCAAAGACTGCGTCCCTCTGGATCAGTCTGGCTTAGTCATATAGGCGAGGCTAGAACTTGGCTTAAGCTGAGCTAGCCCATCATTACTGTGCAAGCGAGGCTATCCTCTGCTTAACTGAAATCCATCCTTAAAGCGCAACTGGATTAGATATAAATTGCTTCGCCCTAAAGAATTTGACTTAGCATTTCACTTTTGCATCTTTCTTTTGACTTACTGCTAACTTGTTTCAGGTTTGCATTGCAGTGAGCTATGTTTGCCAGTCTTTTATTTGATGAAAGAGACTAGAAAGTTGCCTCTTGCTTTTTCAGTTGAAACTTTAAATCCTAAGCAGGAGGAACAATCTGGGGCAGCTGATGTGTGTTCCTAGAAGAGGTTGGCAGTCGCTTATCCGAGATGAGCCACTTCGAGGCGAGGCTGGTAGTCGCTTATCCGAGATGGTCCACTTCGGGAAAGCGGACGTCACCTTAAGGTCTCCGATCCTTCCTTTACCAATTTAAGGAAGATCCAGCTTTCTGGTGGCAACCAGTTCTTTGCCAATTTTGATTACGAAAGTCCAGCTTCCTTTGCCAATTTTTATCAAAGAAGATCTAGCTTCTTGATGGCAAAATCTGCCATTATGTGAAGGATTACGGCCTTGTGCAGGAGGAAGCCTTTCGTGTCCAGTTGGTTTGGCTTGGAAGTAGATAGGACCACTTGTATGCCTTTGGAGCAAATGATTCTGTTGTACGAAACACAATGATTGAGAATTAAGAATTTGTAAATAAGAAATTGAAGTGTAGAGTTCTTAGTCTCAATGCTTTCCGCTGTAGCAAGGGCCAAAGCGGGTCGTGATCCTCAGGGAAGGATGCGATGCAAGCTTTTCGGCCGATTCCTCTGTATGCTTTGAATAAAACAGAGAAAGGATTAGATTTGAAATGTATATGAATGGAAAGATGTGGTTTTACTGATATTCTACCACAACCCATAGTGCAAGTTAAGGATATTGATCATCATATTGGAATATATGGACTCCATCCTAGGTTTTCTAGAGGATATGCAAGCAAGAGAAAAAGATTGTAGAATCTTACTAGCTACACTCCTAAAAATCCAACATGTTTTCATCCTAACATCTAAGCACAACGTAAGAGAAGATTTACCTTGAAGTTACGTTGTCAAAGTTCTTAAGCATGAAATGTGAAAAATTACTTAAAGGTGTGACTTTAGATTATGAAACTAATCATCATTTAGTCTTCAAGCAATCTACTTTAAACCTAGGTTTCTAAAAAAATGTCATCAATCCGATCAATGCTTAACTGCTCTAGGGTTGCTTTAAGAATTTCAGCAAACCACAATAGGAAATTAGTTCATCAATTTTTTTATCTTTTCAATTTATTTAATTTTTTTTATGTTGTTTAATAAGAAGAATTGAGAAAGAAAGGAAACAAATAAATCAGAAGATCACAGATTAAAAACTAAACCAGAGAGATCACAAAATAAAAGCAAAATTAAATAGCAGAGAATTAAATGAGAAAAAGGTAACCTTTATTCGAAAAACGTCTCCAAATACAAGCTCCTTCTCCTCCACAATGTACTCAAAACGAAATTACAAACTTGCAGAAATTTTAAAGAAATAGCTAAAGAAAACCCTAATCTCTCTCTGGATGCCCTCTCTGCTGCGCCTGCAGGGGTATTTATAGGTACAGAAGGCGATAGAGTACTGGATAAACTCCTCCACGAAAACTGGTAGATGGATAAGGCAGGATTGTCGCGGAAACGCGGCTTGGGCCGCGTTTCCGCGGCTTGGGCCGCGTTTCCGCGGCCTGGTAGTGGCGGCTGGCCACGCGCTTTGGCGCGTGGCCTCCCCTGGTCCGTCCATCTGGGTATATGCTTCTGGAAGCTGGATCCTGGCTCTTCATTTTGGATTTTCGAGATAACTTAGAAATCAAGTTACCCTAAATCCAAATCCCTTCAAAAACGAATCTCATCCTTGCACATGTATTTATCCTCATCCACCAAGCATTTAGGATTGGATAGAATTCTATCCTTTCTCTCTTTGTAGTATTTGCACTATTTACATCTTGTATTTACACTTTGACTTCTTGTAATTGCACTTTTGCACTTGGGCTTGGACTTGGGCTTGGATATGGGCTTTTGGGCTTCTTTTAGGCTTTATTTATTATTAAAATAAGAACTCAAGGCCTGCACACAATAAATCACAAAATATTAATAAATGTACAGAATTATATAAATAAATATGAAAATGTGATGGTAAATATGATGATAACAATGCACTTTTCACTACCAATCACACCCCCACACTTATCTTTTTGCTCGTCCTCGAGTAAAAATCAAAGAAAAAGAAAATCTAATCTAGCTAACTCATTTTCGTAGGAACCACGGTTGCACTTAACATGTGCAACAAGCCGTTAACCCCTAGGTTACCCTAGAGGACGAGTGTTGTCTCGTGAGGGTTTTCAGCGGATTACACCCACAAAATCCATAAAAAGGAGAATATTCGAATTCTATTTGAAGAGACTAAGTAGTCTATAAGTTTTAGGATTATCATTTTTATTCATTCTTAAACTTAGTCTTAATAAAGTGAATTGTTATTTATTTTAGGTAAGGATCAAAATTGAATGTTTGTATAGTCTTTTTCGTTACCAAAAATCATATGCATCCTTATGAATTTTTACTAGGAATTCCTTAACTTGGACTCTCATGCCTCTTTATTATTTTTATAACATCATCTAATTTTCTTTCGTATAAGTATTAAGGCTTCTTGAGGCCCTCATACCTAACTAATTGACTAATAGATGTGTTAATATAATTTTTTTTCTTTTTTAACTCATCTAATTTTCTTTCGTGTAAGTATCAAGGCTTCTTGAGGCCCTCATACCTAACTAATTGACTAATAGATGTGTTAATACATGTATAATATTTCTCAGTTTTCTTAGGCTTTCTAATCCACCCATGTAGCGAACTTAAAGTCGGTGGCTCCCAAACCGGTCGGCTTTAGGGCACCAGGTGAGAAAATACCCCGCGGACTCAAATTCGGATGAACTAGGCCATAAAACTAAGGACTTTATTTAGAACTCACCTTTAGGCGTGAATACTTATGCTTCTTGAGGCACATGTATCCAGCTTAATTGGTGATTTATTTTTTTTTTTTATGAGGCACAAGGGTCTTTGTCTTAGAATCCTAGATATGTATTAGGTATGCACATTTCATTAAGGTAAAAATTAAGACTAACTACTTATTTAATTTCTCCTCCTATACCTAAAAATTCAACAATTCATTTATTTTGACCAAGTTTTTCGAAATCCTAATCATGACTTTCCTAATTCTTAAAACTAACTTAGATTTCTTTCAAGAAAAGTCAAAGTATTATTCTTTTTATAATAATTTTTTATGCAATAAATAAAGAGAAAAAATATTTCTATTTTCTATTTTCTTTTATAAATATTTTTTTTATTTTTTTATTTTTTTTATATTACATATATTACATACCCTTCCCCCACACTTGTTTCATGCATTGTCCCTAATGTATGAATGAAATGCATGGATGCATGAACTGGCAGAAAGATATAGTTACCGATACAGTGGGTCAAAAAGACCCATGGTTGCATTTACTTCCGGTACTGACTCCAAAAAGATTTTAAGACGTTGACCATTTACCTTGAATGCATTGCCATTTTTGGGGTCGTAGATCTCTATGGCTCCGTGTGGAAACACAGTTTTAACAATGAAGGGCCCTGTCCATCTTGACTTCAACTTGCCAGGAAAGAGATGAAGTCTAGAGTTATAGAGTAAAACTTTTTGTCCTTGGACAAACGTTTTTCTCGTGATGAACTTGTCATGAAAAACCTTAACTCTATCCTTCGCAATCTTCGCATTGTCATATGCTTCATTCCTTAATTCCTCTAGTTCAGAAATTTGCAATTTCTGAAGCTCACCGGCCTTATCTAGATCGAAATTTAGCTGCTTAATTGCCCATAGGGCCCGGTGCTCTAGCTCAGCAGGAAGGTGGCAAGCCTTTCCAAAGACTAGTCTGTAGGGAGACATTCCTAGAATCGTCTTAAAGGCAGTCCTATATGCCCATAGGGCATCCACCAGTTTGGTGGACCAGTCCTTCCTATTCTGATTCACAGTTTTCTCCAAGATGAGCTTGACTTGCCTATTAGAAACTTCTACCTGTCCGCTAGTTTGAGGATGGTAGGGCGTAGACAATTTGTGAGTTATGGCATATTTTCGCATAAGAGTTTCAAAAGTTCTATTGCAAAAATGTGTGCCATTGTCACTAATGATGGCTCGAGGGATTCCAAAGCGTGAGATGATATTATCTTTCAAGAATTTGACAATAACTTTGTTGTCATTTGTCTTGCAAGGGACAGCTTCAACCCATTTTGACACGTAGTTTACGGCCAACAAGATGTATTGGTGCCCAAACGAATTAGGGAAGGGTCCCATAAATTCGATGCCCCAGACATCGAAAAGTTCTACTTCTAGAATAGGATTTAGGGGCATCATATTTCGTTTGGAAATTCTTCCTATCATTTGACATCTTGCGCAAGTTTTGCAATACTCAAATGCGTCTCTAAACACGGTTGGCCAATAAAAGCCACTTTGAAGGATCTTTTCGGCGGTTTTGCGGGGACCAAAGTGTCCACCGCAAGCGAACTCATGACAGAAAGCTAGAACACTTCTAGTTTCCTCGTCGGGGACACATCTCCTAATGATTTGGTCGCTACAATATTTGAAAAGATAAGGATCTTCCCACATGTAATACTGGACTTGAGCAAGAATCGGTATCTATCCTGTTTTGACCAATTAGGTGGTGTTTGGTTTGTGACTAAGTAATTTACTATGTCAGCAAACCATGGCTCCTTAGAGATGGCTAGAAGTTGTTCATCGGGGAAATTGTCATTGATGGGCAGCTCGTCAGAAGGTACGTTTGGCACACGAGAGAGATGGTCTGCTACGACATTTTCGATACCTTTTTTATCTCGAATTTCGAGATCGAATTCTTGAAGGAGAAGGATCCAACGAATGAGTCGGGCCTTCGCATCTTTTTTTAGCATAAGGTATCGAAGTGCAGAATGGTCGGTGAAAATTGTGGTCTTGGTCCCTAGTAGGTATGGGCGGAATTTCTCCAAAGCGAACACTACTGCCAAGAATTCCTTCTCGGTTGTAGTATAGTTCATTTGGGCGTCATTGAGCGTCCTACTCGAATAATAGATCACGTACTGCTTGCTATCCTTATGCTGTCCTAAGACAGCACCTATCACAAAATCTGAGGCATCGCACATGATCTCAAAAGGCTTGGACCAGTCCGGAGGTGAGATGATGGTGCAGAAATAAGTTCCACTTTCAACTTTTCCCATGCACTATTGCACCTATCGTCAAATATGAAGGGCACGTCTTTAGCTAGAAGGTTTGTAAGGGGTCTAGCAGTTTTGCTAAAATCCTTAATGAACCTACGATAAACCCAGCATGTCCTAAGAAAGACTGAATGTTCTTCACACATCGTGGAATTGAAAGTTTGGCTATGATATCCACCTTAGCCTTGTCCACTTTTATCCCTTCCCTAGATATCTCATGACCTAGGACAATCCCATGCTGCACCATGAAGTGGCACTTTTCCCAATTGAGGGTCAAGTTCTTTTCGGTGCACCTACTCAGTACTAGCTCCAAGTGGTGGAGACAATGGTCAAATGAATTTCTATAGACGGAGAAGTCGTCCATGAAAATCTCTAAAAAGCGCTCGACCATATCAGAAAACAGGCTTAACATACAACGTTGGAATGTAGCGGGGGCATTACATAGGCCGAAAGGCATTCGACGGTAGGCAAATGTCCCAAATGGGCACGTGAACGATGTCTTTTCTTGGTCCTCCGGGGCTATAGGGATTTGGTTATACCCTGAATAACCGTCCAAGAAGCAGTAATACTCATGACCGGCTAATCTTTCCAGCATTTGGTCAATAAATGGGAGGAAAAAATGATCTTTCCTAGTGGCTGCGTTCAACTTGCGGTAGTCTATGCATACTCTAACCTTGGTAGGCAATCGTGTTTGCACTAACTCATGCTTGTCGTTTTCTACCACAGTAAAGCTGGACTTCTTAGGGACCACATGTATTGGGCTAACCCATTCGCTATCGGAAATGGGATAAATAATCCCATTATCTAACAGTTTCACTATTTCGGCATGTACAGCCTCCTGCATGAGTGGGTTTAGCCTACGTTGTGGATCCCTCTTCGGTCTAACCCCTTCCTCTAGATGGATACGATGCTGGACTATCGTAGGGCTCAGTCCCTTGATATCTACCATAGTCCAACCAATGGCTTCCCTATGTCTCCTAAGGGTTGCCAGTAGGTCTTCCTCTTACCTATTAGTCAAATTAGATGCAACTATGACCGGTAACGTCTCTTGTTCACCTAGGTAGGCGTACTTAAGATGTTTAGGCAAGGCTTTTAACTCCAAAGAAGGAGGTGGCTCGATGGGTGGAGGAGTTAAGCTAGAATCTCCCATCTCTATAGAACTCAGATTTGATTCCCATTCGATCTCATCAAGGCTGAGATCACTTGCTTCTAAGTCTTCCTCTTCCTCTGACTCTAGTGTGATCTCCTCATTATGCTCACTCGTCATGTTCTCAATGAAATTAACCTCAAAGGGTTGGTCGGTCACATCGTAGGGATGCTTACCTAGGTTGAAAACATTGACTTCCTTGGTCATATCCCCAAAAGTTAGTCTCATGGATCCGTTTTTACAATTTATGATTGCATTTGCGGTTGCTAGGAACGGTCTTCCTAAGATGACGGGAGTTTGGGACCTAGGATTAGACACAGGTTGTGTCTCTAAAACAATGAAATCGACTGGGTAAATGAATTCTCCTACCCGTATGAGAACGTCATTGATCTCTCCCTTAGGAACTTTGATTGAGAGGTCAGCCAACTGAATAGTAACTTGGGTTGGGTTGAGTTCACCTAATCCAAGTTGTTGATATACGGAGAAAGGGAGCAAATTGATGCTAGCTCCTAAATCGAGGAGTACTCGATTGATTTCGGCTCGACCTATGGTGCAAGAGATGGTGGGGCAACCAGGGTCCTTATACTTAATAGGGATTTGGTTGGACAATAGCTCACTAATGTTAGTGGCTAGAAAAACCTTCTTAGGCACATTAGTCTTTCTTTTCTTGGTGCACATGTCCTTAAGGAATTTGGCATAACTAGGGACCTGTTGGATTGCATCAAGAAGTGGGATGTTGAGCCTAACTTGATTGAACACCTCTAATAATTTCTCCATATGTGCATTGTTGTTGCTTCTAAGCCTATTTGAAAATGGAGCTATAGGCTGGTGCACCTATCCTGCTCACTTTTCAACTTCAGTTTCATTGGAGCTGGGTGAGAAGGAGTGGAGCTAGATGGAATGGATGACCGAGATGGATCCTGTGGCATGGATACTTGATTATTAACTTGTTTCCCCGATCTGAGTGTATGAACCATGTGACACTGGTTTGGGTCTTGAGCCTCATTGGCTGGCCTAGCATTCCTAGGATTTGGCAATGGTTGACTCGGTAGGATACCCCTCTGTCTCTCTTGTTGGTTCAATTGAATCTCTATCCTAGTTAAGACTTGAGCCAGCGTGTCGTGGCTTTTAACTAGAGTGTCCATCTTTCTTTCCAAATTTGAAAGTCTTGTCTCCATTTGTGAATTTTGGAAAGACGGTGGAGGATTTTGACTAGGGAAATTTGTTGATAGGACGGATTTTGGAAATTGTTGGAGAATTTGGGCCTAGTTTGATCATTGTTGCTTGGGCCCCACGAAAATTGGGATGATTTCTCCAACCAGGATTGTAGGTGGGTGAATAAGGATTGTTGACGGGCCTTGTGAAGGCCGCACTCATATGTTCGGGCAAGCTTTGATGCGCGATGAAGACAGGACATTCCTCGAACACATGGTTCATATCTTGACAATAAGTACAGCCCGCTAAAGATGTTGGGCTGACTTGGTTCACAGAGACTGGCTCTTTAGTTTCAAGAGCCTCTAGTCTTCGCATAACAGCAGCTAACTTAGCATCGGTTGCTACATTGGCCTCAATGGAATGGATACCTCCTTTAGAAGAAGTAGGGTCATTAGTCCTAAATTTTTCCGGAGTAGCTTCCCATTGGATGGTATTATCAGCTAATTCTTCATATAATAACCATCCTTCATCTTCGTTCTTTTGCAGAAATCCTCCTTGGCATATGGATTCTAACAGCGTTTTAGTAGGATAATCTAATCCATCATATAGAACTTGGCAAAGTCGCCATTTCTCTATCCCATGGTGAGGGCATTGGGCAAGGAGGTCCTTAAAACGTTCGAAGTATTTCCAAAAGGGTTCATTGGCTATTTGCTTAAATTGTAGGATGTTCTTCCTAATCAGTGCAGTCTTATGAACGGGATAAAATTTCTTTAAGAAGGCCTTAATGAAATTATCCCAAGAAGATATTGAACCGGCCTCTAGACTGTAGAGCCATTTCTTTGCTAAATCCTTCAAAGCAAAGGGGACAAACCTAAGTTTGATGTCATCTTTTCCTAACTTAGGATATTCATCATGAGACATACTTCCTCAAATTCCCTTATGAAGAAGTATGCATCCTCGGATTCAAGTCCATGAAATTTGGGAAGGGTGTTGATGTATTGTGGCTTGAGTTCAAATGGGTCAACACCTTCAATAGTAAGCTTGATGCAAGAAGGAAGAGAGGTTCTAATAGGATAGAACCTATCTTGGAGTGACTGTGGTTGTGCCATGTGTGAGTCGGGCTTTTGCTCGGGTGGTGAACTAGTTCTAGTTAGCCTGGATGTAAGTGGGTCTCTCGACCAAGCGGGCATGCACAATTAGCAAACAAGTTCACCCAATCAACCAAAAAAAGAAAAACAAACAAAAAATCCTATTCTAGGGTTATCCTTGACCTAGACGACTCCTAACTTTAGACTGTCCTTAGGAGGTCTACTGTCGACGTTAACCACAAGCTAATCGGCCAGGTAGGTGGCAAGACCGGTGGGAGGTTTTCCATCAGAGACGTTCCTTAATTAAATAACCACCGTTCTTCGGGCTTTCGGCCCTCAATCCCCTGCCTAGACACCGATTTGACAAGAGTTAATTTCGAACAATTTTCCTCCTTCGGTCAATCTCCTATTGAGTCCGAGTTAACCTAGGGCCAACGTCTAGTCAAATTTTACTTAAGGTTAGGGTTGTGAGTGTGACGGATATGATTTGTGGGCCAAGGAAGGGTGATGAAATCCCCACCTTATCTTGTTTATGGGTTATGCCCATAAGATATTTTTGTGTACGTGTAAAGCTGTAGAAAAGTAATTACTCAAGAAAGCAGTAAATCAGCTAAGAGTGTTTCCTAATCTATATGCTATGCAAACGTACCTTGTCGCCAGCACTCTTCAACAGAATTAAAAAAAAATTAAAATAAACACGTGCCCTAAATGCAAGAGTCTAATTTTTTTTATTATCAACAAATGGGTTAATGTTATTAATTAGCAGTTGCAGAGTGATCACAGAGAAATTTAATCACAGCAGTAAGCAATATTTGCAATTCTGAGCAACCTGCAGAAAATTTGATGAGTAGTGAACTACTCTTGCCGCGGAAATGCGGCTATTGCCGCGTGATTAGACGGGAAAGGTGTTGTATTGTGGAGTTAATTTGCACACAAATATAGATATTCAAATGAAAGAGTTAAGGTTTAGAAACAACCTCGAGTGCTCCACAAATGTATTCAAAGATCAATATACCCTTTCCTATCTCCGTTATAGCATAGAGCTATACCGAGTCGATTCTCAGGGAGAGCTAGCGATAGAAGCGTTACGGTCCGTAGTGAAGATGTAAAACGAGAATTCTTCTTTGCTTTAAAAGAATAAAGAATCAAATGAAAAAGAAATAAAAGAATGGGTGGAAATGTTCATGATGGAAAGTGTAAAGAAATCAAAATTAAGATTGGCTTTGGTATTCACACTAAAAGAAAGTAAAACTTTGAAAGAATTTAAGATGAAAAAATCATGGCTAGCTAACCTTACTTCCTTGCTAAAGACTTACTAAACTCCGTGATGGTGATGCTTGCCTCATGTTGACTCATCGGCATATGTATGTCTTGCGTGTTGGTCTAATTACTTTCCCACTTGGATGATGGGGATCATTCTTGGACTTGTCTTGTAGACTTCATAGATGTCATTGGCCTACAAGTAGACTTTCAATAATGGAATCAAAAGAGCGACACACAAGGGAGGCTAAGGAAGAAGATACAACATACATCAATTGAAAGTGAAGAAGTTGTACATCTATTAGCATATGTTTGGTGATCCATCTCCATGTTCCATCAAGGCACTTGTTCTAAAGACAAGGCTCTAAATGAGGCACACATGAATCATATTGAGAATTACAACAAGATACTAGCCAAGCATGAAAGTAACCCATCGGAGAAGAGAAGATCATACACTTTGCAAGATTAAAGATAGCAATCACCCATGAGTTAGTAATTAGCAAGGTAAGTTGTTAGCTAGCCATGAGAAGAAAGAATTAGCTACTAGCCATTAGAAAAGCAAAACAAAGCATGAATAAAATTGCAAGTAAAGTAAAACTAGAAGTAAAGAAAGCAAAGTAATACTAGAAATTGCTTGAGTAGAGTGAAGAGAATGGATGAATCCTTGCTCCACAAGTTGTCACACCTTGATTACACAAGCTCTCTCTCTCTTACAATCTCTCTCTTGCAAAGATTTCTAGGGAAGAAGAAGACTAAGAGAAACAAAACCTAGAGAAAAATCCTACAAAAATACAATGATCTATCCTCTTCTCTCTCTTCTTCTGTTCAGTCTTTTCTCGCAGGTCCAGGTGCAGTATTTATAGGATCAGAGAGAAGCTTCGAGAGCCTAGGCCGTTGGCGCAAAATCCGAGATCCAACAGACCCAGATCTGCCGCAGATTGGCGGCAAGGGGCGGCAGTTTTGTGGCCGTTGGCTAACAACTTTCTGGTACGAAGTTGTTACAAGTTTGTTAGCCACGTGGTCTTCTAGAACCTTGAGTTGTTACGCGGATCTCTCTGGATTCTGATTTCAAATTAGGGCTTTATCTTGGGCTTGGAATTAATCTCTTTAATTATTGCTAATTAAAGTGATTATTGATCTTTCTCCCATTTCAGTTGTGGACCTGTAAAAATACAGAGAAGATGAGTGAAAATCATATATTTATTTGCTAAATGCATGGGAATGATGTGGTAAAATATGCAATATTGTGTATCAATCACACCCCCACACTTATTCTTTTGCTCGTCCCGAGCAAAGCAAAGAAAAGAAAAACTATACTACCAATTTTATTACACCACTTTCGCAGGTGACGCGATTGCACTGAGCATGTGCAACAAGCCATTAAACCTCTAGGTTACCCTAGAGGAGGAGTGTTGTCTCCTGAGGGTTTTCAGCGGATTACACCCACAAAATCCTTAAAGAAAGAAGACAAATGTTAGTATTTTGAAAACGCATTTTGAAAGAGAGACATGTTTTCAAACTATTTTTGCAAAAATATAAGTGATCTTAGGTCATAAGTCCACCTATAATCATTCTTCCTTAACTTAGTCTCCATGCAAGATCTTATCTTCAATTAAGGTAAGAGTTCAAAATTGGATTGAATACTTTATCTTTCATAAAACCTAGATAATATGCACACCGTGTTCAGTGAAAATTTCTGAGATTTCAACTCCAACCATCAAGCAATTTATTTATTTATATATATATATTTTTTCTGCTTTTTTTTTCTTCCCTTAGTTTAGGCTTTCTAGTTTACCCTTGTAGCGAGCCTTTAACCGATGACTCCCAAACCAGACGGTCTTAGGGCACCAGATGAGAAAACATCCCTCGGGTTTAAGGTCTCGAGTAAAAAGGCCACAAAACTAAAGGGGATGTTTTATTTATATATATATATATATATTAGGCGTGAATAATCATGCTTCTTGAAGCACAATTCTCCAGCTTAATAGGTGATGTTTTATTTATATATATATATATTTTTTTTATTTATATGACATTTTTGGTCTTTGTCTCCATCCTAAGAAATGTGTAAGTGTAAAGTGCATATTATCTAAGGCAAAAAATTCAAGATAAAAATATCTCACCAATTTTTCTTACTTAGCCTATAATTTCAAGCAAGATCTATTATTTCAACTAGGTTTAAGATGTCATAATTAAGGCTTTCTTAATTCCTAAGATACATCTTAATTTTCTTAAAAATAGATCTAAACTTTGTCTCTTATTTCAAAAGTTTTTATTTATTTATTTTTTTATTTTCTAGAAGAAGTTTTTTATTTTCTAAAAGAAGTGTAAAAGAAAGAAGATCTAAAAACTCTATGTTAGTAAACCCTCCCCCACACTTATTTCATGCATTGTCCTCAATGCATCATGATATATGTATGCATGAAACAAAAATGAAGAGGGAAGGAAAAATTACCTTAAGGTGGTGGTTCCGGTGGTGGTCTGATTGGTCCACGAAACATGGCCCAATCATTATTACGTTGGGTTTTGAGGAACCCACCAGAAATATCATGAATATGACCCACTAAAAAGATAAATCCATGGAAGATTTTTATTAAGTACAGTCCCCATCTAATTTCCATTTTCCATAATAAATTTCAGAGTCAAATTTGTCAAGTACCTTGTCCCAAAGTGGAGTGTGAAATGATAGAACGGTTGACTTGGACTCAGGAATGACAGGAACTAATACCGACTCATGAAGGTGACTGAAGTCAAGTAAAGGTGCAGGAGTCGAAGTGAGTTCAGGAATTGGGTCCAAGTCAAGAAAATGAAGCTCAAGTCCACAATCATTTTCCAATGATGGAATGTGACCTAATATGGGTGATATCTCTTTACTTCCAATATTAAGGAATTCAAGCTCATCGCCATACAATTCTTCAAAACTATGGTCAACATCTTCTGCTAGAATTGTACAATCAGTTTCAGAAGTAAAGAGATTGTGAGAATCTAGGTCACATTCCATATGTAGTTCAATACATGAAGAACTTGCCAATTTGTCAATAGGATCATCAAAAGTGTGTAATTGGTCAAGTTCAATGTGATCCTCAAAGATGAGTGATTCAACTTCATTATAAATTGGGACAGGATCCAATGTCGACTCCGGAAAAAGATTGAAGTCAGGTAAAGTTACCGGAGTCATTATTGAATCAGGAAAAAGAAGTGAATCACTAAGTTGGGGTTCAAGATCACATTCCTCATGTAATTCAATTCCACAAAAAAGTGAACTTGCCAATTTTTCAATGGGACTTTCAAAAGTATGGAATTGGTCAAGTTCAATATGATCATCATAAGAGATTGGTGATTCAATTTCACAATGGATAGGCACTGGATCCAATACTGACTCGGGAAATGAAGTGAAATCATGTGAAGACACTGGAGTCATAATTGAATCAGGAAGTAGAATTGAATCATCAAGTGAAAGTTCAGGATCATATTCATGTTCAAGTTCAATTTCAGGAAATGGAAAACTTGCCAAAATGTCAATGGGATGGACAAGTTCAGATGATTGTGCTGAAATTGAATCTGTATTTCCAAGACTACATGACTCTTTGGTTTTAACAGAGTGGCTAGTGACATTAGAAATAGGATGAAAATGAAGAGTTTGGATCATCAAATCTATGTCACGATTTCTAGCATTTTGAGCATGAGTCATGTCTTCAATCATCTTTCCATAATTGATGATTTCATTATTTTGATGAAAAGATGAAGTGTTGTCTTGGAAGTGATGGTAAAATTGTGAGTCCATCAGATTTTGTGAGTGTTTTTGGACTCAAGCAAGAATTCCGTACTCGTTCCCCAAGCAGATGATTGTCCATTATAATAAGGTGGAACTGAGTAAGACTCTTGAAAATACTGTGAAATTGGAGGGGCAAAGGTTTCTTGACGTTGTTGCTCAGCCCTCTGAAGATTGGCTTCTAAACTCCTTAGTAACTCAGATTTTTCTTCAATTGATGGTTCAGAAAAAGGAGTATATGAAGCAGAATCGGGAAATGAATACTGTGGACAAGGTGAATATGGTTGATAAGGAATTTGAGAATTTGACTCGGGGTACGTGAATCCCCAATGACTCGGTGAAGAGTTGAAATTATTATGGAAATTAAAGTTATTAGATGGGGGTATGGGTCATATTGATTCGGATAAGGCCAACCCGGCGTATGTGGTTGGTCCATATTATGAAACACCGGGTTGGAATTATCCGAATAAAATGGAGTCTGTGTGAAATATGGATTATTATTAGGATGGAAAGAATTGTTACTGTTATCACACACTCAAATACAAACAAAAAGAAAAATCAAACAACAAACAAAAAAGAAGAGAAAAATCAAAACCAAGCCAAAAGAAGGGTTGACCTAGACCTAGACGACTCCTAACTGATTAGACTGTTGATTGGTAGTGAAAAGTGCATTTTTATCATCATATTTACCGTCACATTTTCATATTTATTTATATAATTCTGCACATTTATTAATAATTTGTAATTTATTGTGTGCAGGCCTCGAATTATTATTTTAACAATAAATAAAGCTTAAAGAGCCCAAAAGCCCAGATCCAAGCCCATATTTGAAGCCCAAGAGTCAAAGTGCAAATATCAGATTGTCAAAGTGCAATTATGCAAGGGCTAAAGTTGCAATTATTAAAGATGAGGGAAGGATAGAATTCTACCCAACCCTAAACTCTTGCAGAATGAGCATAAAAGCCAAAGATAAGAAGGAAATTCGTGATAAAAGATTTGGGATAATTGAGATCAAGGTAACTTGATTACCAAGTTATCTCGAAATCCCAATATAAAAGAGCCAGGATCAAGCTTCCAGAAGTAAATGCTCAGATGGACGGACCAGGAGAGGCCACGCGCCAAAGCGCGTGGCCAGCAGCCACAGCTTTGCCGCGGAAATGCGGCAAAAGCCGCGTTTCCACGGCAGTATGGATGACTCCGGGCAACAACTTTTGTGGAAGTGTCGTGATGGGACTCTACTTCCTTCTGCGCCTATAAATACCCCCTGCAGTGCAACTTACAGAGCGTCCAGCGTCCAGCAAAGGGCCAAAGTTAGGATTTTAGGGTTTTTCTTCTTTCTTTTAGGTTAGATTTTATTTCCACCTCTGTAAATTTTATTTTCTTCTTGTGAAAGCTGAGAGGAGATGTTGCATTCATGGAGGAAGGGATCCTCTTGTACCGATGGTGACAGCTGGTGTAAGTTGTAAATTTTCCTCCATTGTTTAAATCAAATCAAAGCTTGTTTTGTTCCTTTTATGTTTTATTGTGTCTCTATCTTTGTCTATCATTATTTTTCTACATTGTTTCTTTCTCTAATGTCTTGCCCACCATGAGATCCAACTGCTTCGAGAATACCTAGCCGAAGAAGGAACCTTGACGGCCAATGGCGATGAACAGGTCTTCATAGCTTGTTTTTCATTTCGTAGAGTAGATTAAGAAGGCGGACGATCCCATAAGCCGTGCTTGTACACCTTCCAAGAAAGGGAAATCATCGCAACGGTTCAAACGGCAAGCAGACTAAAGAGATAAGTTTTCTTTCTTTTCTTTTCTTTTCTTTTTTGTAGATTAAATACAACTCATCTCCATATTCTTTTCTACCACCCATTGTAAATACCACTTCCTTTCTAACTTAACAAATAAAAATAAAAACTTTAGAGAAACTTGCTTAACGCTTCCATCGCAGTCCCTCCCTGAGGATCACGACCCGCATAGCCCTGCTACCGCGGATTAGAACTGAGACTTGCACATCTATTCTTAAAACTAACATATAATATTTTGTGTGCAGGAAATCTCAGTCAACAATTGGCGCCGTTGCCGGGGAGGGACGGTAAGTTTATCTCTAAAACAAAATTTTAATTTTTAACTAATTCTTTATTCTTTTCTGTTTGCAGGTTTGGAGAACAGGAAACAGAAATACAACAGCAGCAGTGGACATATAGCTCCTCTGTGCCTCTGCCCTCGAAGGCAGAGCATCAGAGACTACTGTATTGCCGCGGATCCGCGGCCATAGCCGCGGAAACGCGGCAACAGTAGAGGATTACTCACTGAAATTTTTGCAGGATTCTGCAAATTGCAAATACTGTTTTCTGCTCTGTTGGGTTTGTTCTGTGATAAACCTGTATACTGCTAATTAATTCAACAGTAAATTATTTGTTGTTAAAGATAAAATTGATTAGACGTTTGCATATTAGGCACGTGTCTTTTCAATTCCTTTATTTTTACTGTTGAAGAGTGCTGGAGAAGCAAGGTACGTACGCATTGCATGTAGAATAGGATTCATCTCTTGGTTGATTTTCCGCATTGAGTGATTCTTATCTATTTATCTTGTACACTTGCACTAATTCATCTTAAGGGCATAACCCATTAACAAGATAAGGTGGGGATTTCATCACCCTTCCTTAGCCCAAAAATCATATCCCGAGCACTCACTAACCCAAGCCTAACATAAAAATTAGTAGACGTTGGCCCTAGGGACACTCGGACTCAATTAGGAGATTATCCTAAGGGGGAACGGTGTTGGAAGTTGACTCCTGCCAAATCAGTGTGTAGGAAGGGGATTGAGGGCCGAAAGCCCGAAGTGTGGTGGTTATTTAATTAAGGAACGTCTTTGACGGAAAACCTCCCACCACTCTTGCCCCGACCTGGCTGATTAACTTGTGGTCAAAGTCTACACCCTACCTCCCGTGGACAGTCTAACCAGTTAGGAGTCGTCTAGGTCTAGGTCTACCCTAACTTAGGTTAGAAATTTTTCTTTTTTGTTTTTTTTTTTTTCTCTTTTGTTTGTGATTGTGTGATATGGCCTATAACAACAATTTTTTCAATTTTAATGAGGATCCATGTTACACACCAACCTCTTATTCGGATATTACCAACCCGGCATATCATAACTTTGACCAACCTAGTGTGCCAGATTGGTCTTATCCGAATCATTACATGCCCCAGTCCCAATACTATGAACAAGATTGGAATAATCATCACTACTCTTCACAGAGTCAATGGGATTCAATACCCCTGAGCCATATGGTCAACCACCTGTTCAACCAGTATCTTCATATACGTCTTTTCCTACATCACCAAGGTTTCAGTCCACCATTGATCTATTTGATGGGTTAGAAGAAAAAGTGGATCGATTGCAAGATATAATGAATGATCAAATTTCTAGACTTTCAAACATTCTTGAGCGAACCAACCAAGTTGATAGGAACCAAGAATCATTCTGTCTAGAAGACCTTGATCAAAATTCAATTTCATCACATCAATATGAACTTGCTCAACCCCAATCCTTGGACAAGTTGGCTAGTTTTAATTTCAATGAGATTGAATTAGATTGTGAATGTGAACCCGATCCCCAACTTTGCGATTCAGTTTCCATTTTCGAATCTATGTTGACTCCGGTATCCTTACCCAATTTGGACCAATTTTCTGAGCCAACATTTATTCCCATACCCATAGATCATGAAATTGAATCACCCATTTTTGATGATCATATTGAACTTGACCAATTGTGCAATTTTGAAAGTCCCATGGAAAAATTGGCAAGTTCCCATTTTTATGAGATTGAAACTAATGAGATATGTGACCTAGATTCCCAAATCTATGATCAAGTTCAAATTCCCGAATCATTATTGACTCCTGTTTTGTTACCCGACTTAGGTAATATTTTAGAGTCAGTTTTGATTCCCACACCTATCATTCCTGAACTTGAATCACCAACATTGAGTCACGTTCCATTGTGGGAAAATGATTGTAGACTTGAGTTTCAATTTCTTGACTTGGACCCACTTCTTGATCCTAGACCGACTCCTGAACCTTTACTTGATTTAAGTTTCTTTCCTGAGTCGGTATTAGATCCTGAACCTATCATTCTTGAGTCCAAGTCAACCATTTTACCAAGTCACATTCTTTTGTTGGACATAGGTATAGACCATGACTCTGTGATGATTTTCCAGGACTGGTCATGTAAAGGGAGTAAGTTTCACGAGAGGATCTTCCATGATCCTATTCATTCTGGGGACTGTAAATATGTAAATAAAAAAGAGGTCAATAAAGGTAGGTCCCGTGAACTACCACGTTATCTTGTTTGGGCCGCATTTCGTGGACCAATTAGACCACCTCCGGAACCACCACCCTAAGGTAACTTCCGCCTTCCCTTGTTCTGTTTCATGCATATATGCATTCATTCATACATTGAGGACAATGCATGAGATAAGTGTGGGGGTGGGCTTTACTAACATACTAACATAAGTAAAAACTAGAAAAAAAAATTTATAAAAGGAAATATTTTGACTTATTTTTTGAAAGAAATCTAAGTTAGTTTTAAGGATTAGGAAAATCATGATTAGGATTTCTAAAAACTTGGTCAAAATAAATAAATTGTTTAAATTTTAGGTATAGGAGAGAAATTGAATAAATAATTAGTCTTGATTTTTACCTTAATGAAATGTGCATACCTAATGCATATCTAGGATTCTAAGACAAAGACCTTGTGCCTCATATAAAAAAAATATAAATAAAAAAAAAATATCGCCAATTAAGCTGATACATGTGCCTCAAGAAGCATAAGTATTCATGCCTAAAGGTGAGTAAATAAAAATAAAGTCCTTAGTTTTGTGGCCTAATTCATTCGAATTTGAGTCCGCGGGGTGTTTTCTCACCTGGTGCCCTAAAGCCAACCGGTTTGGGAGTCATCGACTTTAAGTTCGTTACATGGGTGGATTAGAAAGCCTAAGAAAACTAAGAAATATAATATATGTCTTAACACATCTAATAATCAATTAGTTAGGTATGAGGGCCTCAAGAAGCCTTGATACTTATACGAAAGAAAATTAGATGAGTTATACATGCCAAATATATATATATATATATATATATATATATATATATATATATATATATATATATATATATATATATATATATATTAACACATCTAATAGTCAATTAGTTAGGTATGAGGGCCTCAAGAAGCCTTGATACTTACACGAAAGAAAATTAGATGATGTTATAAAAATAATAAAGAGGCATGAGAGTCCAAGTTAAGGAATTCCTAGATTCACAAGGTGCGTATGACTTTTGGTAACGAAAAAGACTATATTAGAAATTCAATTTTAATCCTTACCTAAAATGAATAACAATTGACTTTATAAAGACCAGGTTTGAAGAATGAATAAAAATGATAATCCTAAAACTTATAGACTACTTAGTCTCTTCAATAATAATTCAAATATTTTCCTTTTTATGGATTTTGTGGGTGTAATCCGCTGAAAACCCTCACGAGACAACACTCGTCCTCTAGGGTAACCTAGAGGTTTAACGGCTTGTTGCACGTGCTAAGTGCAACCGTGATTCCTACGAAAGTGAGTTAGGTTAGATTAATTTTTCTTTTTCTTTGTTTTTACTCGAGGACGAGCAAAAAGATAAGTGTGGGGTGTGATTGGTAGTGAAAAGTGCATTTTTATCATCATATTTACCGTCACATTTTCATATTTATTTATATAATTCTGCACATTTATTAATAATTTGTAATTTATTGTGTGCAGGCCTCGAATTATTATTTTAACAATAAATAAAGCTTAAGAGCCCAAAAGCCCAGATCCAAGCCCATATTTGAAGCCCAAGAGTCAAAGTGCAAATATCAGATTGTCAAAGTGCAATTATGCAAGGGCTAAAGTTGCAATTATTAAAGATGAGGGAAGGATAGAATTCTACCCAACCCTAAACTCTTGCAGAATGAGCATAAAAGCCAAAGATAAGAAGGAAATTCGTGATAAAAGATTTGGGATAATTGAGATCAAGGTAACTTGATTACCAAGTTATCTCGAAATCCCAATATAAAAGAGCCAGGATCAAGCTTCCAAAAGTAAATGCTCAGATGGACGGACCAGGAGAGGCCACGCGCCAAAGCGCGTGGCCAGCAGCCACAGCTTTGCCGCGGAAACGCGGCAAAAGCCGCGTTTCCGCGGCAATATGGATGACTCCGGGCAACAACTTTTGTGGAAGTGTCGTGATGGGACTCTACTTCCTTCTGCGCCTATAAATACCCCCTGCAGTGCAACTTACAGAGCGTCCAGCGTCCAGCAAAGGGCCAAAGTTAGGATTTTAGGGTTTTTCTTCTTTCTTTTAGGTTAGATTTTATTCCACCTCTGTAAATTTTATTTTCTTCTTGTGAAAGCTGAGAGGAGATGTTGCATTCATGGAGGAAGGGATCCTCTTGTACCGATGGTGACAGCTGGTGTAAGTTGTAAATTTTCCTCCATTGTTTAAATCAAATCAAAGCTTGTTTTGTTCCTTTTATGTTTTATTGTGTCTCTATCTTTGTCTATCATTATTTTTCTACATTGTTTCTTTCTCTAATGTCTTGCCCACCATGAGATCCAACTGCTTCGAGAATACCTAGCCGAAGAAGGAACCTTGACGGCCAATGGCGATGAACAGGTCTTCATAGCTTGTTTTTCATTTCGTAGAGTAGATTAAGAAGGCGGACGATCCCATAAGCCGTGCTTGTACACCTTCCAAGAAAAGGGAAATCATCGCAACGGTTCAAACGGCAAGCAGACTAAAGAGATAAGTTTTCTTTCTTTTTCTTTTCTTTCTTTTTTGTAGATTAAATACAACTCATCTCCATATTCTTTTCTACCACCCATTGTAAATACCACTTCCTTTCTAACTTAACAAATAAAATAAAAACTTTAGAGAAACTTGCTTAACGCTTCCATCGCAGTCCCTCCCTGAGGATCACGACCCGCATAGCCCTGCTACCGCGGATTAGAACTGAGACTTGCACATCTATTCTTAAAACTAACATATAATATTTTGTGTGCAGGAAATCTCAGTCAACAACTGTCCACGGGAGGTTTAGTGTAGACTTTGACTATAAGCTAATCAGCCAGGTAAGGGCAAGGTTGGTGGGAGGTTTTCCGTCAGAGACGTTCCTTAATTAAGTAACCAGCAACCTTCGGGCTTTCGGCCCTCAATCCCTTTCCTAAACACTGATTTTGCAAGAGTCTATTTCCAACACTTTTCTCCCTTAGGATAATCTCCTAGATGAGTCCGAGATGTCCCTAGGGACAACGTCTATTTTTTTATTAAATTAGGCTTGGGTTAGTGAGTACTGGGATGGTGGTTTTTAGGCTAAGGAAAGGGTAATGAAATCCCCACCTTATCTTATTTATGGGTTATGCCCTTAAAATTGAATTGTGCAAGTGTACAAGAAATATAACTAGGATACACTCAAAGCATGAAATCAAGCAAGAGATGATTCCTAGTCTATATGCAATGCAAGACGTACCTTGCCTCCAGCACTCTTCAATAGTAAAAGTAAAGGAATTGAAAGACACGTGCCTAGAATGCAAATGTCTAAACAATTTTTAACAATTTCAACCAATTTTTTTTACTGTTGATTAAATTAGCAGGTAATAGGTGAAAAATACAGGAATTCAAGTATAGCAGCAGATGTATTTTGCAGAATCAGAGCCCCTGCAGAAATTAGGTCAGTAGTGATCTCCTTCTTGCCGCAGAACCGCGGCTTTTGCCGTGGAACGCGGCAAGTCAGAGGGCTTCTGGTCTCTGCTTTCGAGAGCAGAGGCCAGAGCCACTTATATGTATTATGCAATGCAAATTTTTCTGTTTTCTTCACCTGTAACCTGCAACAGAGAAGAAGATTCGTTTAGTTCTTCACTTTAAAGAAAATCCGTTGCTCTCCCCGGCAACGGTGCCAAAAATTTGATTAGACGGGAAAGGTGTTGTATTGTGGAGTTAATTTGCACACAAATATAGACATTCAAATGAAAGAGTTAAGGTTTAGAAACAACCTCGAGTGCTCCACAAATGTATTCAAAGATCAATATACCCTTTCCTATCTCCGTTATAGCATAGAGCTATACCGAGTCGATTCTCAGGGAGAGCTAGCGATAGAAGCGTTACGGTCCGTAGTGAAGATGTAAAACGAGAATTCTTCTTTGCTTTAAAAGAATAAAGAATCAAATGAAAAAGAAATAAAAGAATGGGTGGAAATGTTCATGATGGAAAGTGTAAAGAAATCAAAATTAAGATTGGCTTTGGTATTCACACTAAAAGAAAGTAAAACTTTGAAAGAATTTAAGATGAAAAAACCATGGCTAGCTAACCTTACTTCCTTGCTAAAGACTTACTAAACTCCGTGATGGTGATGCTTGCCTCATGTTGACTCATCGGCATATGTATGTCTTGCGTGTTGGTCTAATTACTTTCCCACTTGGATGATGGGGATCATTCTTGGACTTGTCTTGTAGACTTCATAGATGTCATTGGCCTACAAGTAGACTTTCAATAATGGAATCAAAAGAGCGACACACAAGGGAGGCTAAGGAAGAAGATACAACATACATCAATTGAAAGTGAAGAAGTTGTACATCTATTAGCATATGTTTGGTGATCCATCTCCATGTTCCATCAAGGCACTTGTTCTAAAGACAAGGCTCTAAATGAGGCACACATGAATCATATTGAGAATTACAACAAGATACTAGCCAAGCATGAAAGTAACCCATCGGAGAAGAGAAGATCATACACTTTGCAAGATTAAAGATAGCAATCACCCATGAGTTAGTAATTAGCAAGGTAAGTTGTTAGCTAGCCATGAGAAGAAAGAATTAGCTACTAGCCATTAGAAAAGCAAAACAAAGCATGAATAAAATTGCAAGTAAAGTAAAACTAGAAGTAAAGAAAGCAAAGTAATACTAGAAATTGCTTGAGTAGAGTGAAGAGAATGGATGAATCCTTGCTCCACAAGTTGTCACACCTTGATTACACAAGCTCTCTCTCTCTTACAATCTCTCTCTTGCAAAGATTTCTAGGGAAGAAGAAGACTAAGAGAAACAAAACCTAGAGAAAAATCCTACAAAAATACAATGATCTATCCTCTTCTCTCTCTTCTTCTGTTCAGTCTTTTCTCGCAGGTCCAGGTGCAGTATTTATAGGATCAGAGAGAAGCTTCGAGAGCCTAAGCCGTTGGCGCAAAATCCGAGATCCAACAGACCCAGATCTGTCGCAGATTGGCGGCAAGGCGTGGCAGTTTTGTGGCCGTTGGCTAACAACTTTCTGGTACGAAGTTGTTACAAGTTTGTTAGCCACGTGGTCTTCTAGAACCTTGAGTTGTTACGCGGATCTCTCTGGATTCTGATTTCAAATTTGGGCTTTATCTTGGGCTTGGAATTAATCTCTTTAATTATTGCTAATTAAAGTGATTATTGGGCTTTCTCCCATTTCAGTTGTGGACCTGTAAAAATACAGAGAAGATGAGTGAAAATCATATATTTATTTGCTAAAATGCATGGGAATGATGTGGTAAAATATGCAATATTGTGTATCAATCACCGCGGACCCGCGGCAAAGAAGTAGGCTCTGATGCTCTGCCTTCGAGGGCAGAGGCACAGAGTTGCTATGTGTCCTTGCTACTGCTTTCTTTTCCTGTTCTCTGTATCTACAAACAGAAAGAATAAAAATAATTAGTTTGAGAAAATCGTGTCGTTCCTTCCCCGGCAACGGCGCCAAAATTTTGATTGAGAATTAAGAATTTGTAAATAAGAAATTGAAGTGTAGAGTTCTTAGTCTCAATGCTTTCCGCTGTAGTAAGGGCCAAAGCGGGTCGTGATCCTCAGGGAAGGATGCGATGCAAGCTTTTCGGCCGATTCCTCTATATGCTTTGAATAAAACAGAGAAAGGATTAGATTTGAAATGTATATGAATGGAAAGATGTGGTTTTACTGATATTCTACCACAACCCATAGTGCAAGTTAAGGATATTGATCATCATATTGGAATATATGGACTCCATCCTAGGTTTTCTAGAGGATATGCAAGCAAGAGAAAAAGATTGTAGAATCTTACTAGCTACACTCCTAAAAATCCAACACGTTTTCATCCTAACATCTAAGCACAACGTAAGAGAAGATTTACCTTGAAGTTACGTTGTCAAAGTTCTTAAGCATGAAATGTGAAAAATTACTTAAAGGTATGACTTTAGATTATGAAACTAATCATCATTTAGTCTTCAAGCAATCTACTTTAAACCTAGGGTTTCTAAAAAAATGTCATCAATCCGATCAATGCTTAACTGCTCTAGGGTTGCTTTAAGAATTTCAGCAAACCACAATAGGAAATTAGTTCATCATTTTTTTTATCTTTTCAATTTATTTAATTTTTTTTATGTTGTTTAATAAGAAGAATTGAGAAAGAAAGGAAACAAATAAATCAGAAGATCACAGATTAAAAACTAAACCAGAGAGATCACAAAATAAAAGCAAAATTAAATAGCAGAGAATTAAATGGGAAAAAGGTAACCTTTATTCGAAAAACGTCTCCCAAATACAAGCTCCTTCTCCTCCACAATGTACTCAAAACGAAATTACAAACTTGCAGAAATTTTAAAGAAATAGTTAAAGAAAACCCTAATCTCTCTCTGGATGCCCTCTCTGCTGCGCCTGCAGGGGTATTTATAGGTGCAGAAGGCGATAGAGTCCTGGATAAACTCCTCCACGAAAACTGGTAGATGGAAAAGGCAGGATTGCCGCGGAAACGCGTTTTGGCGCGTGGCCTCCCCTGGTCCGTCCATCTGGGTATATGCTTCTGGAAGCTGGATCCTGGCTCTTCATTTTGGATTTTCGAGATAACTTAGAAATCAAGTTACCCTAAATCCAAATCCCTTCAAAAACGAATCTCATCCTTGCACATGTATTTATCCTCATCCACCAAGCATTTAGGATTGGATAGAATTCTATCCTTTCTCTCTTTGTAGAATTTGCACTATTTACATCTTGTATTTGCACTTTGACTTCTTGTAATTGTACTTTTGCACTTGGGCTTGGACTTGGGCTTGGATATGGGCTTTTGGGCTTCTTTTAGTCTTTATTTATTATTAAAATAAGAACTCAAGGCCTGCACACAATAAATCACAAAATATTAATAAATGTGCAGAATTATATAAATAAATATGAAAATGTGATGGTAAATATGATGATAAAAATGCACTTTTCACTACCAATCACACAACCTAGATGTAATAGTATCAATGTACCTTCCCTGTTGAATCAATAAAAGTTTACTTTCTGCTTATTTGCTTTGTTTCTCCTTCTTTTTGACTTGAGAAGACCTAAAGTGGACCAACTTAGGCAAGTCTTTTCTCTAGGAGAAATTTAGAAGCTCTCAGCGGAGCTAAACTTCCGGCGAAGTTGGAGACTGATTTTCAAATAAGTCAAGAGCCAGTTTCTGGCGAAGCTAGCACGGAATTTCTGCGAAGTTAGAGATGTGCTTTTAGCGGAGCTAAGGCATGTTTCTCAGCGAAGTTATGCAATCGTTGTGCTAAGTCAGCACTAGACTCACGGCGGAGTTAGCCCTTAGTGGGGCTGAAGTAACGCTCCTCGGGAAGGCACTTTAGGCGCCATTTCAAATTAATTTGAAACGATTGCCTCGCTCATTTCGAGGCATCGTTTAGGCAATCAGCCTATAAAAGCCTGATCGGACTTGAAAGAGAAGGCACTTCTCTTTGAATTTTCTGAGAACTCTGATTCTCTTCTTCCTTTTTCTTCTTCGTTCAAGAATTCAAGAACTTCCATAGTTCTCCAATGGCTCCCAAGAGACGAATAGGAAAAGAGGTAGCAACCTCTACGACGGAGGGTCCTTCTCCTCCTCCGGTCATCGAACGACCTATCGCGGGTAGGGATTTTTTCCTTTTGATCAGAGATTTTCATCTCTTTTTTATAAACCGATTTTTGGCTATCTTCTGATGAACCCAGAGCGATCAATCATGATCTCGTGATCTTAGGGAGTTCAATTCCCTGAATTTCCCTTGATTTCTTGATTGGGAATCGTAGAACCGAAGGGTCTCTTCTTCAAGCTTCCAGGCAAAGCTATCCCTTAGGCGGTTCACATCTTATTGAATGATAGGGTGCGAAGCTAGCCTTTGGAGTGTAACTGAAAAGGACCTTAATGCCCTTAAAATAATCTTTAGACAGCAGTACCCTTCTGACGAAGTTAGCCTCTGGGGCTTTGTCACATTCTGTTGTTCAAGGTCAAGCTTCTAGAGCGAAGCTAGCACTTGGATATTTTCCCGCTTCCTGCCTTCGTGTGGAGTGCGAAGTTACGCTGTAGCTGCGAAGCTAAGCTTCGGGGCGAAGCTATCATTAGGCCAGCTTCGCTCGGAGAGCGAGGCTATGCCTTAACAAAAATTGCATTCTTGTTTTAGCCCTTGTTTGGCTGATGAACTAATCATAGTTTCTCCTTACTCTTGCAGTACACTATACTCCTGGTCCTCTGAACAGTCTCTTTGGCACAGCCAGGGGGCTAGATGGCAACGTCAGCCTATAGTTTCAAGGGCAGGCTTCACTATTTAGCGAGCGAAGCTCTCCTACTCGGGATATACTTATTCATGGTGGGGATCAGCGCACCATGAGGAGCATCTTAACTACTGCTCCCATTGAAGATTCTGACCGAAGAATCTATCGAAAGCCCGGCTTCATATTTGGAGGTACAGCGCCAGACAACGATCACCAGCTGCTAGCCGGAGAGGGGCAGTGGATTTTTAAATTGGATGGCGAGAAGTACTATCTCCCATCTAGCAAGCGGCATTTTCCCTTGTCCTTCTTTCAATGCGTAACGAGGGCTCAAAATATGCAGTGGCAAGTGACTCGGACTACTGACTCCGTTCACGTAGGGAAATTGATAATTCCATCCCCTAGTTACACAAGGACGGGTCCTCCTCGCTGCATATTGGGTCTCCACCCTGGGAATGTACTTCCAGACATCCTAGTGGGAGAAAACCCCGTGGTGGCTCAGACCTTTGGAAATTAGTTCTTAAAGTTTGTGGCAATTATCCAGCCACTGATTTCAGGACTCCAGGGTGGATTCACCCTCCCAAGGCATGGTGGAGGGACTTGACTCTATATGTCCTTGCTCATTTTGAGGAGGATCTGGAGAGACTGGGGCTTTATGAGCCCGTCAGGGCGACCTGTTATGGCATTCAGATGAGCGTAGCGAACTTCTATGCCATGTTTGAGTTGTACTGCCCAGCTACGGAGACCTTCTTCACCCCTGTTGGTGCATTGGGTATGGCTCTGCATGAGATGTGGGAAGTCTCTGCTCTGCCTTTGGGGTCTCTCCCATATGAAGAATATTTCCTGTGAGAGACGGAATTAGCACTTCTGGAGAAGCAGGAGCCCGCTTTGCTTGAGACCTACCGAGAATTGATGTGTCACCTCTACATTTGTTCCAGTGTGCATGGGAGCCATAAGGGAGCTTCATGCAGTTTGAAGAGCTGGGGAAATTATCTGTTCCCCGACTTGGAAGGTACTCCTGAAGCAGCTCATTGTGGAGTTACAGTTGAAGACATCTTTCGCTGGATGCAAGAGCACTCTCAAGGGGATTTAATTCTGGAAGAAGATGACGGGCCCTATGAGAAAGGCGATATTCTTTGGAGCTTCCACCACAAGGCTTATTGACCGACGTCCCGGAAGGCACTTCTAGCTGGTTTCTTAACGGTCTGGTTGAAGAGATGTGTGGTGCCGTCCTCGTCCGGCGATGTCATTCATCCGACTGTCCTATTGCCTGTCGTTCGTCTAGTCCATGGTCGTTCTCTTGGACTTCTTCCAGCCATGGTGTGCTGTATTCAAAGAGGCCTTCATGCATTGATGGAGCCTTTCTGTAGGTTACCAACAACGAAGCGGGAAATGGGACTATCTTGCCTCGCGACGGACCAAACCCAGGATAGGTTTGCCATATACTTATCTAATGGCATGGTTCACCCTTCATTGTACTTCTATCATCCAAGCCGGAGAGGAGCCCCTAGAAGGTGTTAGATAGCGCTTCTCCATCGATTCGAGGGTGTTCATGGTCGAGGACTTATGTGGATGTGGTCTGTAAGCTGCTGTGCCGTCATGACGTCTATAGCCTTTTCCGATGCTTCCCCTACATTCGCGATGCGGGCTACGGTGAAGAATTCAAGAATGTGGGAGAAGGGCAGATGTCATTGAGTCAGGGGATCTTCGAGTGGCTGGTTAGCATCCGGCCATCACACTTGTTGTACAGAAGTGGGGACACCTGCTACCTGGAGCCCTAGTTCCGAGTCGGTTTGCCCGCCAGTTTGGGTATGACCAACTATATGTAGGCAATCCAAACAGCAGTCTGGCCTTTATGGGGAGCCTCATCGATGGAGCTCGTGTCTGGCGATTCTTCATTAATGGCTGTACTGAGGGGCGACTGTGCATGCCGCTAAGGACTTTGAACCTTCTGACGACCCTGGGATTCTGCCAGTGGTATAGAACTTCGAGCTCCACACCCACTGGATTTTTTATTAATTCCTTTGGTGCGAAGTTAATCTCTCAGCGGCTGAAGAAAAAGGTCACTGAGAAGGGCGAGGGTAAAAGGGTCCGCGTTCCAGGCCTCGGGAATTCATTGCTGTTGATGATAGCGAAGCCTCGGATGTAGGAATTCCTTATTTTGAAGCGGATACGGGTGCTGAAGCTCCAACAGCTGCTTCTGGTGGGGTAGGCATGACCCCCATGGAACATGTTGATGTGGAAGAAGTGGAGAATGAAGATCCTGACGTCCACTTTAAGTGAAAGCGGGAAGGTGGATCTCGTAGGAAGAGGGTGGTGAAAAAGCCTCGTCGCTACGCTCCTACGATTGTTGCAGAGGGCAAATTATCTGCAGCGCCTCCTCCTCCTGCCCCATTAGTCATTAAGTTGTTGGTTCCTAGGCCGACTACTGGTAAAGCTGCTCCGGACCCAGGTAAGATCAGCTCCGTTCTTGTAATATACTTCTTTTGTGTTCCATGTAGCTCATTGTTTACTTTATGATTCAGGAACTGAGGCGGTAAGAAGCCCGATAGCTGAGGCTGTCAGAGAACAAGGGGAGCATTATGATCCCTTGTTCACTTATAGAGAAGGCGATGAAGCTGGCTATTTCGCCGTCTCGGAAGAGTCTGGAGATGATGCGGCCGATGTAGGCCCTTCGGGTGCTAGGACTTCAAAAGGAAGTCATGCAGCTTCTAGCTCCTTTGGGTGGACCACGGAGGGTTCGGCAAGTGAAGGTGGGTCGGCCATTCGTGTTGATTCTACCAATGATTTCCCAATGGAGCCTGTAGGGACTGATGCAGTCGTCAAGATGATTTAGGCGACATCATCTTTTGGTACCGTTTTGACCTTTTGACTCCTACTATTTATTATGCCTTGCCTAAACAAGTCTTGCTGTAGGTGTTCTGCCTTTGGGTGCATCGACTTCAAGAGAGCCAACCCGTCTTCCTGAGGGATCCAAGGGTGAAGTAAGTACTTCGATCGCGACGAATGCTGCTGAATTAGATGCTTTGTATCACGACCTGCCCTCTTATCAGCCTGAAACAGCCAGAGGAACTGAAATTGAGGGGACGGTAGTCATGGAACCAATGTCACTTCCAACTATATCGATGAGTGAGATGCCATTGATTTTGCCCGTGCCGCCTATCTTGCCAGGTGCGGAGCTGAAGGTGATTACCGGTCCTACTTCTCCAACACTGGTGGTTGAGCCAGCTCTCCCAGAAATAGTCACTAGTCCTACCTCGGTTGTGGCTAGTGTGCTGGTTTCAATGAGGACTCCTCCGAGATCACCGACGACCCTCATGTTGCTGCAGCCAATGCTTCTATTATTTCCACCATAGTTACACCGGTAAAGCCAGTGGAAACTCTGTCTTCAGGGGCTGCTCGTTTGCCGGGAGTAGTTGAGGCCGAAAATGAATTCGTGGCCGAGTTAGTCGACAGCTTTTATAAGAGCTTGAAGCGATCCATTGCTTTGATCTTGAAGGGCTCGACTACCTCATTCTCTGCTTTAAAGGTGGTCCTCTCCCGAAGCATTGACAGTATTCGAGACTTTGGAGGGGATGACCAGGCTGCCGCATTGGAGCTTCTGGTGGACAGATTTGAGAGGGATGTGGACGAATGGCGCCGTCTTAGCCATTCAGATCTGGAGTCTTCAGTTAACAAGCAGCTTGCGCACCTTGTTGCTCAGATGCATGAAGCTCATCTCGCCGCTCAAGAAGCTGCTAAGGCAATTTCTTCTGATTTGAAATCCTTGGAGATAAGGAAAGTAGAGCTCGGGGATGCCATAGACGCTTCTAGCAGTGCTCTTCTTGACGCTGAGGATAAAATTGAAAAGGCCAAGGAAATGATCAGGAAGGCTAATCTTCTTTTGTTCAAGGCTGAACCAGTGCGTCTTGAAGAGACTGCTCGGCTTGAACAGCTTAAGGCCCGGCAGGAGCTAGCACAGAGGGCAACCTTGGTTGAAATTGAAGCTCGCTTGGCCCAGACGGCGAGCTTTAATGAGGCTGAGTTGAGGTCCCAGGCACTTATCAGGGCTGCTGAAGAGAGGAAGACTAGGCTAGCCACTCTTGAAGGACGGATCAAGTCCTATGAAGCACCGTCATAGCTTGTAATATGTGCATTCATGTATCCCACTTTTGGAATCAATAAAGAATGATTTTATTTTGACTCCCCTGTTGCATTTCTAACTTATTTTAGCTCCTGAATTCTCGCTTTCAAGTTGTATTGCAGCCATTTGAGAAAATAGTTCTTACTGGACTAAAAGATGAGACCTGGCTATCTACCGGTTCAGAGATCACAATGACGTTACCGGTTAAGAAGCCGCCAAGCTCAAAATTTTATCGTATAATGACAAAGAAATAGTCCTTGCCGGACTGAAAGATGAGACTTGACTATCTGTCAGTTCAGAGGTCACAATGACATAACTGATTGAGAAGCCACCAAGCTTAAAATAGTCCTTGCCGGACTAAAAGATGAGACTTGGCTATCTGCCGTTCAGAGGTCGCAATGACATAACCGATTGAGAAGCCACCAAGCTCGAAATTTTATCGTATAATGACAAAGAAATAGTTCTTGCCGGACTAAAAGATGAGACTTGGCTATCTGCCGGTTCAGAGGCTACAATGACATAACCGATTGAGAAGCCACCAAGCTCGAAATTTTGTTGTATAATGACAAAGAAATAGTCCTTGCGGGACTAAAAGATGAGACTTGGCTATCTGCCGGTTCAGAGGTCGCAATGACATAACCGATGGAGAAGCCACCAATCTCAAAATTTTGATGGAATCTGGAAGAAATTGTCAGAGGTATATTGTTAACGTGACAACCAGAAAAGTTCAGCAAAGACTGAGTGGGACTCAGAAACTTGCTGGGGAGCTAGGAAATGAATTCCATAGAAGACCATATGTCAGAGGTTTAATGTTAACGTGACAAAAAGAACTTCATAGGGATTCAGAAAGCAATTTGTCAGAGAAAAACGAGGAGATCACTGTCATAGGTTTAATGTTAACTTAATAGCGAAAAGGATGTCAGAGGTATAGTGTTAAACATAGCATGAAAAGGTCTCGTTCTCACAGAGAGAAACGAGGAGATCACTATCATAGGTTTAATGTTAACTTAACAGCGAAATGGATGCCAGAGGTATACTGTTAAATATAGCATGGAAGGGGTCTCGTTCTCGCAGAGAGAAACGAGGAAATCACTATCATAGGTTTAATGTTAACTTAACAGCGAAATGAATGCCAGAGGTGTAGTGTTAAACATAGCTTGAAAAGGGTCTCGTTCTCGCAGAAAAATGAGGAAATCACTGTCATAGGTTTAATGTTAACTTAACAGCGAAATGGATGGCAGAGGTATACTGTTAAACATAGCATGGAAGGGGTCTCGTTCTCGCAGAGAGAAACGAGGAAATCACTGTCATAGGTTTAATGTTAACTTAACAGCGAAATGAATGTCAGAGGTGTAGTGTTAAACATAGCATGAAAAGGGTTTCGTTCTCGCAGAGAGAAACGAGGAAATCACTGTCATAGGTTTAATGTTAACTTAACAGCGAAATGGATGCCAGAGGTATACTGTTAAACATAGCATGGAAGGGGTCTCGTTCTCGCAGAGAGAAACGAGGAAATCACTGTCATAGGTTTAATGTTAACTTAACAGCGAAATGGATGCCAGAGGTATACTGTTAAATATAGCATGAAAAGAGGTCTCGTTCTCGCAGAGAGAAACGAGGAAATCACTGTCATAGGTTTAATGTTAACTTAACAGCGAAATGGATGGAAAGATCTTCATATGTGGTCTTACCATTCCATGGATGAGAACTGGTAAGTGATTTTGGAGAGGGAATCAAATAGGAACTAGTCCCTTAGGATTTCTAGCAAATCCTCAGCTGTCAACGGGTTTGATATGTCTTTACCAACTACCGTTTGAGTCGGGCTAGCCATGCTATTCCCCTCAGCATGATGAGTTGTCGAGGACTCATGTTGGGCTTAAAGGCCAACATTTTCCTCTATCCTTAACCGTTGAAGGTGTTGGATCATTTGGTTAGTGCATGTGTAACCTTGATTCTTCTTTGAGGCGGCCGATGTATGATCAGCTTCCTACTGGTTTATGGTTGTATGACCTCACTTAGAGGAAGAGAGGGGCACTCCCTGCGCGTACCTTAGATTTGAAGGTCTTGATCAGAGGTGTAATGTTAACTTGATCATGAGAAGAATCCTTAATCAAGGATAATACTTCTTTAAGAACTTAACATTGATCGGCATCATGAGTAAATCACCATCTGAAGTCATAAGGCGATATGCTCTATTTGAATAGACTGTTTCTATTACAAACGGTTCCTCCCATTTTGGCTGAAACTTGCCTTTGGTTTTGTGAGTCATGATCATTGGTCGTCTGACAGCTAAAACCAAATCTCCTTTCTGGAAGACTCTTTGTTTGACCTTCTTATTGAAGGCTTTTGAGATCCGAGCTTGATACAACTCGATGTGCTGCTGAGCTTGTAACCGCCTCTCATCTAAAGCTTTGAGCTCTTGAAGACGCAACCGATCATTGTCCTCTGACGTGATCTTAGTGATCAGAGCAACTCGTAATGATGACATCTGGATTTCTAACGGTATGACTTCTTCACACCCGTACACCAGGGAAAAAGGCGTATTGCCTGTCGGGGTCCGAACCGTGGTTCGGTAGGCCCAAAGACATTCACCAAGCTTTTCGTCCCAATCTCGCTTATTCGAGGAGACGAACTTTTTGAGTAACTTGATGATCGTCTTGTTGAATGCTTCCGCCAAGCCATTAGCGGCGGGATTATAGGCAGTTGAAGCCACATTCTGAGTTCAGTATTTATCACAGAATCGATAGAATACCTGGCTTATGAATTGGAGACCGTTATCATGGATGATCCGCCTAGGGACACCAAACCAATGAATGACATGGTGTTTGATGAAATTAACCACGTTAGAATTTTTGACTTCAACCAGTGGTATGGCTTCTGCCCACTTTGAAAAGTAATCGTTTATTGCCAGGATAAACCGGTGTCCTTTTGTCGAAGAGGGGTTGATTGGCCCTACGACATCGATTCCCCATACTTCAAATGGCCATGAAGCAACAGCTGGGTGGAGCAACTCTGAGAGCTGATGTATGAAGTCTGCATGGATTTGGCATGCTTACACCTTCGTGCATATTGGGTGGCATCGGCTATCAAGGTTGGCTAATAATATCCAAGCCTATGCATTTGTCTTTAAGTTTTGGACCTGGTTGATGAGCTCGGCATATGCCGTCGTATGCTTCTTTAAGCACTTCATGTACCTCTGAATTAGAAAGGCAACGGAGGAGGACACCGTCGTATGAACGACGGTAAAGTGTCTTCAGAGTTAGATCGTAGTAAAAACGGAGAGACCTTCGTCTGATAGATGCCGCTTCTTTAGGATTGTCTGGTAGTAGACCATGTAAAGCATAGTCGATGAAAGGAAATCGCCAATCTCTCAGCTCCAGATCCGTCGAGATATTATAGACCTCTCTGGTTCTTAATATATGTTTAGAGCAGAAAGGTGTCGAGTCGCCACTGTAAGGTGATACTCGGTGTCGACTGACAAGGCTAGCGTTGTTACTAATGCAGCAAGAGCATCCGCCTTAGTATTGTTGGCCCAAAGGCCTTCCACTCTAGTTTTGATGATGATTAACTCATGTAGTTATGTTTACTAATAATCTTGTGTTGTTTAAGTTTCAGATCATTAACCAAGATATTAGTTGGTGATTAGCTTCAACAAGGTGTTTAGAAGCTTTTCATGATGATTCCAGGGCCAAAGCGTCAAGATCACACATTGCCTAGCCCATGGATGGAGTTTTGGAGCAAGTCAACTTGAAGATGAAGATCATCAAGAAGACTTAGGTATCCATAGTTTAGTTAGTGTGTTTAGATCCAATTTGTAAAGTTTAGTATAGTTGATATGCTCAAGTGCACAACACACACGTTTCATGATTTGGATTTTGGTTTTCATGGATAGTAGATCAAACAAGTTTACTTTATTTCTATGTATATTAGATATGTTCTAGATATACATACATGCTTTAAAGTTGCTAGACAAACTTATTTTGACTATCCTATTCATGTTTTGGAAAATTCAAGTTTGACAAAAATACAAGTTTTGTTTTTGATAAAATTTGCAAGACTCAAAAATGAATTGAATATGTTGATACATGTCTTGAAATTTTTATCACTAGGTTGAGTTTTGATATAAAATGATAAAAATATTTTTGGTGATTTTTTAGAAGTATTAAAAGATTTTTATAAAATATTTTTCCCAAGTTTTCTGACCCAGTTTTCAGTTCCAGACTCAACCAGTCGACTAAGCCAGGTTATTAGTCGACTTGGCTGATGTCCGGTCGACCGGGCCGGTCGACCGACGTGCACAGATCTGTGCACGTTTGGAGTCTCTGGGACGGTCGACCGAGCCGGTCGACCGGGTCTGAGAGCTCTGCTCTCGGGTTGTTTGGGTCGACCGTGCCGGTCGACCGGGATGAGAGCTCTGCTCTCTGTTTGTTTGGGTCGACCGGGCCGGTCGACCGGGCCGGTCGACGGTCATATTTCTGACCGTTGGCGGTCGACCGGGTCGGTCGACCGGCAGCCTGTCAGGCTGCCAGCTCAGCCTAACGGCTAGTTTTCTGATGGGCCTATATAAACCCCCATCTCTTTGGGGATTTTGGCCAAGTTTTTTAAGAGGAAAAATTTCAGTTTTCTGAGGTGTTTAAAAGAGTTTTAAAAAGAGTTTGTGGGCTTTAAAACTTCTCATCTTCATTATTTTGGTTTTTGAAAAATCAAAGAAAACTAGGTTTTGGATTTTGATTTGATCTTGCATTTTCTATCTTTTACAAGAGACTTCCTAAATTAGTTTTTCTTTGTTGCTTGTTTCCAAAAACACCTAGTTTTTCACACTTGAGCTATCACCTATCCTAATCTTTTAGGATCTTTGTTTTGTGGAAAGAGAAAAGAAAAGAGAGAGTTTTGAGGTTGTTGTTGTAACCTCTAAGTTGTACACCCTTATTCTTTTTGTATCCCTCTTCGGTAGAGGTGATCGGGTGATTGGTGTGTATCCCTCAAGTGTGAGGTGATTGAGTTTGTTTGTAAACCCTCTTCGGTAGAGGTGTTTGTTGTTGTTGTATTTGGCTACGGGCCTACCCCTCGGTTGTGAGGTGGTTGTTTGAGAGAGGAGTTAGGTACTCCATTGTTGTACAAATCCTTCTCGGTGAAGGTTCCCTCGGTGGGAGTCCTCGGTGGACGGTATAGTGGATTGGAAATCCTACACGGTGGTGTAGGCGGGGATGTAGAGCAAGGGTGATCGAACCTCGAAACATATCTTTGTGTTTGCGTTTGATCCACTTGTCTCTAAACTCTCTCTCTTTACATTTGTGCAAAGCATCATACTTCATTCATATCATATTTGCTTGTGTTGAGCATAATTCATCTTGTCATATCAAATTTATTTGCTTGTGTTGTGCCTTGCATAATCCATATTGCTATATCCTTGATTGCTTGGTTTGATTGTGTGTGCACATTGCTTGGATGCTTGTGTGTGTATGCCCAACTTATACTCATCCAACAAGAGCTTCACATAGCGCCTCAACCCATTTCAAGGGGAATCAAGGGGAGTTAGTCCAGAGCCTCGCAAGGGGAATTCGGCTACACTTGTTGTATTGTATTAGTTTGTGCATAATTTGCATTAGCTTCCGCATTTAGCGCACTTAGTTTTGCATTAAGTTTTAGATTAGCAAAAAACCTATTCACCCCCCCTCTAGGTGTTTTTCAATTGGTATCAGAGCTAGTGCTCCTAATACTTAGGCTTAACATCCTAGGAGTGAGATCCATTTGCTTGCTAATCTATTGTTTGCATTTGCTTGTTTGCACACATATAGTTTACCATGGCCTTCATGACCCCACCTATGTATGACCCTTCCAACATTCATGTTTGGAAGATTAGGATGACCGTTTATTTACAAACCCAAGGTCATAAAGTTCATCTTGCTATTGCTAAGGAATCCTTCCTTAGTGATCGCAATCATATAGGGGCCAATGCACAAGCCCTTGAGGCCATTAGAAGCACATTATCTAAAGATTATCTTATGTGTGTTTCTAACTTTGATTCCGCTTTTGTAGTGTGGAACAAATTGACAACAACCACCACCTCCAAGCTTCAAGAACAAATTCAACCGGAGGAGTCTAGTGGAGAATCCGACTCACAATGCTTTATGGTCCAAGGGAATGACTCCTTGAGGTACATTCGGAATCCCCTTAGATAGTGATAATGATGCTAGTTCTTCATGTGATGAGATTATTGATCCCCATGCTTTAAATGAAGAACTTTCAATTGTTTGTGAAAACTAATTGAAAATATAAAGTTTTGAAAAAGAAAAGTCTAGAAATTGAAAAAGAAAATAAATGTTTGCATTCTAGACTTGACAATGTTTTGCAAGAGAAGGTTGAGGTCTCTAATGAAAGGGATGCATTAAGATCTCAATTAGATCTTGCACTTAAAGAAAATGAATTTTTAAAATCTAAAAATAATTGTGAAACTATTTTGAAGAAAAATGAAAATTTGTCTTCGAAAGTTGATTTTGTTTTAAAAGAAAATGTTGCCTTGAAAAATAAAATTATTTCCATTTCAAATGATTTAGATGTGTGTTTAAAGAAAAAATGTTATTTTGAAGAATAAGATTGATGAACATGTTTGCCATGCTAGTGTAGCTTCTTCATCTAGTCTACCTAATGCATGTACCTCTTCTTCTAGGATTAATGATGATATTTGTATGTTAAAGAAGAGAGTAGATTGTTTGGGCTCCACTATGAGCCAATGTGCCATGAACCACACACGCTTGGAACCTTGTTCGTAAGAAACAAGTTCCAACTTTTATGCATGCACACCCTCCTCGGCATACACATGCTCCACACGCACACCGTCAACACATGTATGCTCATGTGTACACATGTACACATTGTGGCCGAAAAGGCCATCTTGCTAAATTTTGTTATGATAGATTAAATGTTTCAAATTTAGCAAAGAAATTTGTTTGGGTTAGGGAAGGGACTAACCCCCATGGACCCAACAAGATGTGGGTACCAAAGACCACCCCTCCTATTGTTTTTGATGTAGTGTGGGCTCTCACATGACGTGAGAGTGATGACACTTTGGAGTGGATGCGTTCCGGACTTAAAGGAGATCAATTGGATGCATCACTTTCAAGGGAAGTGTTTTGGTGGAGAGGACCACCATGTTTTTGGAGACAAGGAGAGTTGCTTCTTCGGTTTTGGTAACAATCCTTTACTCCCAACTTATTGTTTACATGCTTTCCATTTCATGTTTTATAGCATGTTTTCATTGTCTATGAATTAGTGTGTAAATATCATATTTATTAGATCCTTGACATACATGTATAGTATTTGAGACATACATGCTTATGTGAACCCATACTTAGTGTTCTCACTATTGTTTTAAGCTATAATGTACATCATGAATCTAATACATGTGAATTTACATAGTAATCATGTTTTAGTTTTATCATGATGATTTTTTTTTATTGAGTTTTGATGCTTCATGTGTAGGTTACATGTTTAGATGTTAGTTTTCATTAAGACTAGTTATATACTTGTGCATATAGTGGGCCACAATAAATCTATATATGTTTGAGTTGAATGCTTATTTGAACCCATTAGATGTGCTAGTATAATCTAGTTTTGATGATTCATGCATTTTAAACTTGTATTCCATTTTTTGGATTTGTTTTATGAGTTTTTCACTTCATGTATATGCTTGTATTGCCAACTTTAAGATATACATGTATACCCCTTGAGTCATTTTCCTTTCATGCAAATCTATATATATAAGGACTCAATTGTGTTTAGGGATATGTATGTATACTTATTGTGTTGACATTTATACATATACCATGAAATGAAATTTGTTTTGATGAAGATTTAGCTTTCTTGATTTGTGTTTAATTGTTTAACTTCATGTATATGTCTATCTTGTCCAAACTATTAGATATACATGTTATCCTTTTGAGCCACGTGCCTTCATGCATATATATATAGTGGACTCGTTGTGTTTTGGATATGTATGTATATTTTAATTTGTACTAGACATACATATGCCATGAAGATTAAATAAGTTTTGATGATTTTCGTGTATTCAATGTTTAAGGAATAATTGAGCTTAATTGAATTTTCATGATTATGATATTCACACTTTATTTGTACACTCACATTATTGCTTGCTCATGTTTTGTATTCATGAGTCACTTTTATGCCTAATGAATTAGAGTGTTGATTATCTTGTGGATTTCATGTTTATGAAATTATTTTGTTTTATTCTTACTTGAAGGATTTCGTACTAGTTTAAAAGATTTTCCATTTAACTAGTTACGGTATTCTTCACTATGGTAGTGATTTTCAAACAAAGCTTATTTTCAAATCTATTTTTGAAAACCCCTACCCTTGATGGGAGGTTGGAAGGGAGATCATGTTCATGTATGCTTTATAAATGAAAATCATTTAAACTTGAACCTTGATTGGGAGGATTAGATTATATGAGTTATACCATGCTTTTATTGTTATGTCAATTAGTATCATTGAACTCTTTCAATTGGTATCATTTTGATCTTTTTGTATACTCATATATTTATTGTGTATGTATATTTTCAATTGGTATCATCTATTGGTGATTGGTACTCATTCTATTTCATACACATATACTTGTTTTATTTGTGCTTAAGATATAAATTTTTCACAAAATCTTGTTTATGCTAGTGCTTGAGCTTCAATTTTTGTTTTAATTGATTATTTTTAAATTGTATCAAGCCCATGCATCTTTTAGTTGGTATTTCATAAAGGGGGAGAAAATTTAATTTTGTCTTTCAATTGTGATTCTTCAATTGATATTTGTTTCCCACTACCTTACTTTATGATTGAGAATTTCATATTGGTATCATATGTTTATATGAAAAATTATTTAACAATTGGTATCAAAATTTTGTTTAGACACTCAAAATTTATTATGTTTAATTTCAATTGATATCAAAATGTTTCATGTGTTTTGCTTAAAATTGGTATCTAAAATTTTTTTTTAAAAATACAAAAGTTTTGATTTGTATTGACTATATGCATATAGATTCATGTTGAGTGTATTGTGTATTGAAGAGCTTAACATCTCTTCTTTATGTGGTACACGTGTGTAGGGGGAGCTTCACATCTCCTCTTATTCATTACATAATGTGTGTTATGTGCATTAGGGCTTAACATCCCTCTTTCATGTAATGCATATGTGTAGGGAAGCTAACTTAGCGTATTCCTCTTCATGAATGTATATAGCATATAACATCTATTGATCTTTGTTTATTTTCATTGATATCAAGATGCTTCATTGACATATTGATATCATGTTGTTTATAGTCACCCCTTATTGACTTTGTTTTTGTTTTTAGACAAAAGGGGGAGAACATTGTTCTATTGTTTTGATTGACTTAAAAAAAAAAAAAAAATTTTACCATCATTTTATTGTTTGGATTGTTTAACCCCTTCTTGATCTTTTTGTTTGACAAAAGGGGGAGAAAATTTATTTGATTTGATTTTACTTTGTTTACCCTTTGTTGATGATTGACAAAAAGGGGGAGAATTATTTGAGAGTTTAACATGTTTTTATATATGCATACTTATGTTTTTGCATATATTAAGTTTTATTGGTAAGTTTTAAGTTTTTATTGGTATCTAGAGCATCTAGTGTTTTTTGTGTTAATGCTTTATTAATTTAATTGGTAACTAGAGCTTCTAGAACATGTGTTTGTGTTTTATGCATATTGATGCATACATGTTTATGTACATTCATTGCATATATTTTATTTATTTGTTTATGCATGAGTTAAGGGGGAGCTTCTTTGAAGCCTAACTTTAATCCATGCATATATAACTCCATGAGTTTTGTCATCATCAAAAAGGGGAGATTGTTGGCCCAAAGGCCTTCCACTCTAGTTTTGATGATGATTAACTCATGTAGTTATGTTTACTATAATCTTGTGTTGTTTAAGTTTCAGATCATTAACCAAGATATTAGTTGGTGATTAGCTTCAACAAGGCGTTTTAGAAGCTTTTCATGATGATTCCAGGACCAAAGCGTCAAGATCACACATTGCCTAGCCCATGGATGGAGTTTTGGAGCAAGTCAACTTGAAGATGAAGATCATCAAGAAGACTTAGGTATCCATAGTTTAGTTAGTGTGTTTAGATCCAATTTGTAAAGTTTAGTATAGTTGATATGCTCAAGTGCACAACACACACGTTTCATGATTTGGATTTTGGTTTTCATGGATAGTAGATCAAAACAAGTTTACTTTATTTCTATGTATATTAGATATATTCTAGATATACATACATGCTTTAAAGTTGCTAGACAAACTTATTTTGACTATCCTATTCATGTTTTGGAAAAATCAAGTTTGACAAAAATACAAGTTTGTTTTTGATAAAATTTGCAAGACTCAAAAATGAATTGAATATGTTGATACATGGTCTTGAAATTTTTATCACTGGTTGAGTTTTGATATAAAATGATAAAAATATTTTTGGTGATTTTTTAGAAGTATTAAAAGATTTTTATAAAATATTTTTCCCAAGTTTTCTGACCCAGTTTTCAGTTCCAGACTCAACCAGTCGACTAAGCCAGGTTATTAGTCGACTTGGCTGATGTCCGGTCGACTGGGCCGGTCGACCGGACGTGCACAGATCTGTGCACGTTTGGAGTCTCTGGGACGGTCGACCGAGCCGGTCGACCGGGTCTGAGAGCTCTGCTCTCGGGTTGTTTGGGTCGACCGTGCGGTCGACCGGGATGAGAGCTCTGCTCTCTGTTTGTTTGGGTCGACCGGTCGGTCGACCGCAGTTGCCCAACGTTCATATTTCTGACCGTTGGCGGTCGACCGGGTCGGTCGACCGGCAGCCTGTCAGGCTGCCAGCTCAGCCTAACGGCTAGTTTCTGATGGGCCTATATAAACCCATCTCTTTGGGATTTTGGCCAAGTTTTTTAAGAGGAAAAATTTCAGTTTTCTGAGGTGTTTAAAAGAGTTTTAAAAAGAGTTTGTGGGCTTTAAAACTTCTCATCTTCATTATTTTGGGTTTTTGAAAATCAAAGAAAACTAGATTTTGGGATTTTGATTTGATCTTGCATTTCTATCTTTTACAAGAGACTTCCCAATTAGTTTTTCTTTGTTGCTTGTTTTCAAAAAACACTAGTTTTCCACACTTGAGCTATCACCTATCCTAATCTTTTTAGGATCTTTGTTTTGTGGAAAGAGAAAAGAAAAGAGAGAGTTTTGAGGTTGTTGTTGTAACCTCTAAGTTGTACACCCTTATTCTTGTTGTATCCCTCTTCGGTAGAGGTGATCGGGTGATTGTGTGTATCCCTCAAGTGTGAGGTGATGAGTTTGTTTGTAAACCCTCTTCGGTAGAGGTGTTTGTTGTTGTTGTTGTTGTATTTGGCTACGGGCCTACCCCTCGGTTGTGAGGTGGTTGTTTGAGAGAGGAGTTAGGTACTCCATTGTTGTACAAATCCTTCTCGGTGAAGGTTCCCTCGGTGGGAGTCCTCGGTGGACGGTATAGTGGATTGGAAATCCTACACGGTGGTGTAGGCGGGGATGTAGAGCAAGGTGCTCGAACCTCGAAACATATCTTTGTGTTTGCGTTGATCCATTGTCTCTAAACTCTCTCTCTTTACATTTGTGCAAAGCATCATACTTCATTCATATCATATTTGCTTGTGTTGAGCATAATTCATCTTGTCATACACAATTTATTTGCTTGTGTTGTGCCTTGCATAATCCATATTGCTATATCCTTGATTGCTTGGTTTGATTGTGTGTGCACATTGCTTGATTGCTTGTGTGTGTGTGCCCAACTTATACTCATCCAACAAGAGCTTCACATAGCGCCTCAACCCATTTAAAGGGAATCAAGGGAGTTAGTCCAGAGCCTCGCAAGGGAATTCGGCTACACTTGTTGTATTGTATTAGTTTGTGCATAATTTGCATTAGCTTCCGCATTTAGCGCACTTAGTTTTGCATTAAGTTTTAGATTAGCAAAAACACCTATTCCCCCCCCCCCTCTAGGTGTTTTTCAGTATTCTGAGATCGAGATACGTGCCCGATGTAAAGCCATCGAACAGATTAGCCAATTCCGATGACTGTGTAATAATCAGGCACAAAATCCTCGTGATGGACCTCATATTCGCCTTTAACCTGATTGATAATCAGTTTTGAATCGCCGTAAGCTTCAAGGTAGCGTACCCCCATTTCGTGGGCGAGCTGAAGACCAATGAGTAGAGCATTATATTCCGCTACATTGTTGGAGCATGATTCCGTCAGAAAAAATGCTCTAGGAAGGACATGATTCTGTGGAGAGATAAACACAACCCCACGCCGACAATGATCCTGCCTTAGGGCCTATTCGTGATGCTCCACCGAAAAACATCTGCCAAACTTCATCTCTGAGTTACATTAGACTCGAAAACTTCATTTGGAATATCTTCATGATTTTGAGTATTCTGGAACTAGATGAGCAGCCAAGAACTCTGCAAGGCCTGTCCTTTAAACCGCCTTCTGAGGGATAAAGATCATGTCGTGTTGAGATAAAATAGCGCCCATTTAGCTAATCTTGAATTCAATGATCCTGGCTTCGTCATGAGAAGTGCAAAGGATCACTCTGGAGATGACATGTTGTTGGCCCAATGGCCTTCCACTCTAGTTTGATGATGATCAACACTCATGTAGTTATGTTTACTAATATTCTTGTGTTTTCTAAGTTTCAGATCATTAACAGGATATAAGGTTGGTGATTAGCTTCAACAAGATGATTAGAAGCTATCATGATGATTCCGTGCCAAACTTAAAGATCATACCTTTGCACTTGGAGAATCACGGAGTTTGGACCAAGTCTACTTGAAGATGGAAGATCGACAAGAAGACTTAGGTATCCTAGTTTAGATAGAGTTTTAGATCCATTTGTAAAGCTTAGTTTAGTGATATGTTCAAGTGAAACAAAACACACACGTTTTATGATTTGATATTTGGTTTTTATGAATAGTTGATCAAAACAAGTTTACATGTTTTATATGTATAGTAGATGTATTCTAGTTATACATACATGGTTTAACTTGCTAAACAAACTTATTTTGATATCCCTATTCATGTTTTGGAAAAATCAAGTTTGATAAAAATACAAGTTTGTTTTTGATAAATTTTTGCAAGACACAAAAATAAATTGATATGTTGATATATTGTCTTGAAATTTTTATCACAGGTGTATGTTTTAATATAAATGATAAAACAAATTTTGTGAATTTTTTAGAAGTGTTAAAAGATTTTTAGAAAATATTTTACACTGTTTTTCTGACCCTGCACTGTGCCTGCCAGGCCATTTCGGTCGACCGGACCGGTCGACCGCACCAAGTGGCCGGGTCGACGGGTCGGTCGACCGATGTGCACAATCGTGCACGCTGGCGACACATGTAGTCGGTCGACCGGACCGGTCGACCGAGTTGAGAGCTCTGCTCTCGGGAATTTTCGTCGACCGGACCGGTCGACCGCTGCTGCCCAACGGTCACATTTTTGACCGTTGGCGTCGACCGGGCCGGTCGACCGGCAGTTGGTCAAACTCCACATCAGCCTAACGCTAGTTTTTCCTAGGGCTATATATACCCCATTTCTCCATTGTTTTGAATAAGAATTTTTGAGCTAAAAATTTTCAGTTTTCTGAAGAGTTTAAAAGAGTTTTTAAAAGAGTTTTTAAAGTCAAAAAGATTTCATCTTATTTGTTTTGGGTTTTTGGAAAATCAAAGAAAGCTAGGGTTTTGGGAGATTGTTTTGTTTTTCATTTTCTAACATTTACAAGTGATTTCCAATAGTTTTTCTTTGTGCTGTTTCCAAAAACACCTTGTTTCCACACTTGAGCTATCACCTATCCTAAACTATTAGGATCTTGTTTTTGTGGAAAAAGAAAGAGAAAAAGAAAGAGAAGAG
This sequence comes from Agave tequilana, assembly GCA_038442645.1. NCBI lineage: Eukaryota > Viridiplantae > Streptophyta > Magnoliopsida > Asparagales > Asparagaceae > Agave > Agave tequilana. The sequence continues at coordinate 2,395 of JAVJIF010020254.1, read as the reverse complement.
TTTGAGGTTGTTTGTTGTAAACCTCTAAGTTGTACACCCTTATTCTTGTTGTATCCCTCTTCGGTAGAGGTGATCGGGTGATTGGTTTGTGAGCCTCTTAGGTAGATGTGTTGTTGTTGTTGGCTACGGGCCGTATCCCTCTTCGGTAGAGGTGGATTGTGGTTGTATAGCCTCGGTGGCTTTGTAAGGTTGAGAGAGGAGTTGTACTCCTATAGTGGATTGGGAAATCCTACACGGTGGTGTAATGCGGGGATGTAGAGTTGGGTACTCGAACCTCGAAACAAATCTTTGTGTTAGCGTTTGATCCATTGTCTCTCTAACCCTTACTCTCTTTACTTTGTGCAAGCATCATTCATTCATTGCATACATATCTTATACATTGCTTGTGTTGTGCATATTTCCATATTGCCTTGCATTTATTCTATTGCTATTCATTCTATATGCTTGGCTTGATTGTGTGTATTTCATATTGCTTGGATTGCTTGTGTGTGTGTGCCTAACTTGTACTCATCCAACAAGAGCTTCACATAGCGCCTCAACCCATTTCAAGGGGAATCAAGGAGTTAGTCCAGAGCCTCGCAAGGGGAATTCGGCTACACTTGTTGTATTGTATTAGTTTGTGCATAATTTGCATTAGCTTCCGCATTTAGCGCACTTAGTTTTGCATTTAGTTATTAGATTAGCATTCACACCTATTCACCCCCCCTCTAAGTGTTTTTCAATTGGTTCAGAGCTAGTGCTCCTGATACTTAGGCTTAACATCCTATAGTGATCCATTTGCTTGCTATCTCATTTGCATTTGTTTGTTTGCACATCATATATAATTTTACCATGGCCTTCATGACCCCACCTATGTATGACCCTTCCAACATTCATGTTTGGAAGATTAGGATGACTGTTTATTTACAAACCCTAGGTCATAAAATTTATCTTGCTATTACCAAGGAATCCTTCCTTAGTGATTGCAATCATATAGGGGCCATGCACAAGCCCTAGAGGCTATTAGAAGCACTTTGCCTAAAGAAATATTTTATGTGTTTCTAACCTTGATTCCGCTTTTGTAGTGTGGAACAAATTGACAACCACACACCTCCAAGCTTCAAGTCCAAATCCAACAAGAAGAGGAATCTAGTGGAGAATCCGAACCACAACAATGCTATATGGTCCAAGGGAATGACTCCCTTGAGGTACAATCGGAAACTCAACTAGATAGTAATGATTGTGCTAGTTCTTCAATGATTTTGTTGATCCCCATGCTTTAAATGAAGAACTATCTATTGTTTGTGAAAAACTAATAGAAAAATAAGACCTTGTTGAAAAAGGAGAGTCTAGGCATTAATGATGAAAATAAAATTTGATTGCTAGACTTGATGTTGTTTTGCAAAGAGAAAGAGGAGATTACTAATGAGAGGGATTCATTAAAATCTCAACTTGATCTTGCACTTAAAGAAAATGATTTTTAAAATCTAAAAATAATTGCCATGTTCTTTTGAAGAAAAATGAGAACTTGTCTTCAAAAGTTGATTTTGTTTTAAAGAGATGTTAATTTGAAAATAAATTATTTCTATTTCAAATGATCTAGATGTTTGTTTAAAGAAAAACATTATTTTGCAAAATAAGATTGATCACATGTTTGCCATGCTAGGGTAGTATCACACACTCACCTATTGCTTGCCACACTTCTTCTTCTAAGATTAATGATGATATATTGTGTATTTAAAGAAGAGAGTAGATTGTTTGGGCTCCACTATGAGCCAATGTGCCATGAACCACTCACGATTGGAAACCTTGGTTCGAAAGAAACAAGTTCCAACTTCTATGCATGCACACCCTCCACGGCATACACATGCTCCTCACGGACACCATCAACACATGTATGCTCATGTTACTCATGTACACATTGTGGACGTAAGGGCCACCTTGCTAAATTTTGTTATGATAGATTACATACTCCAAATTTAGCAAAGAAGTTTGTTTGGGTTAGAGAAGGACTAACCCCCATGGACCCAACAAGATGTGGGTACCAAAGTACCCCCCTCCTATTATTTTTGATGTGGTGTGGCTCTCACATGACGTGAGAGTGATAGCACCTTGGAGTGGATGCGTTCCGGACTTAAGGAAATCAATTGGATGCATCACTTTCAAGGGAAGATTTTGTGGAGATGACCCCATGTTTTGGAGACAAGAAAAGTTGCTTCTTTCGGTTTTGGTAACAATCCTTTACTCCCATTTATTGTTTTACATGCTTTCCATGTTTTAATGTTACTAGCATGTTTTGATGTCTATGGATTAGTATGTTCATTCCATGTTTATTAGATCCTTGACATACATGTATAGTATTTGAGACACACATGCTTATATGAATCCATACTTAGTGTTCTCACTTTTGTTTAAG
>JAVJIF010020253.1:0-46433 GCA_038442645.1 Agave tequilana | reverse complement strand
TAATGTGATGGATCCAGATGCGGATCTTCGACACGTGTCCCCTTGTTTCGTGCTCCCCAAACCTCTGCAGCCTATTGTTAGCCCAGAGGCCTATCACTATATTTGATAATGATTAACTCATGTAGTTATAGTTTACTGATAATTTTTTGATATTTAGTTCCAGATATTTGATCAAGATTTTAGTAGGTGTTTAGCTTCAACAAAGGAGTTTTGAAGCTTTCACATGTTGATTCAAGAGCTCGAGCGTCAAGATCGCATCTAGTACTCGGTTGGAGTCAAGCTTGTTGGATCGCGTTGGATTGAGTCAGCTTGCAGACAAGAAGACTTCGGTATTGTGTTTAATTTAGTATGTTTAGATCTTATATAAAGATTAGATAGTATTGATATGCTCAAGTTCACATACACACACAAATTTTTGAAGTTTGTTGGTTTTGGTTTTAAGTTTAACCGATTTTGGATTTCATGTCAAAAACATAGATATAATATCTTTTATGTATATTGGATTCTATCCATATACAATATGCTTCAAAGTTGTTTCAATATCATGTTTTTGTTTCTAGACAAGTTTTGGAGAAAACGGTTTTCCATTTCAAAATTTGGTTTTTGGAAAATACGGTTTTCGTTTAAAGGCCAAATTTTAATATCACAAAAATGCTTAAAATAGTTTATAATATGTGTTGAATTTTAGTCACACATATTTGTATTTCAAAAATCTAATAAGAACTTATCTTTGTGGAATTTATGTGATTTTATGGGATTTATTTGAAGATAAAAAGACAAGTTTTTAATCCCTTAAATACCCTGCCAGACTCTGCTGGCAGTCGACCGGACTAGTGGTCGGTCGACCGTCATGTCGACCGATGTACACGAGGACGTGCACATAGCCGCCACTTCAGCTGGTCGATCGCGCGGTCGACCAGCTGAAAGCACCCTACTCTCGGGTGGGGGGCGGTGGACCGGGCGGTCGACCATTGGCTTTGGCCCGGTCGACCAGAGGCACAACGGTTATAAAAATGACCGTTGGCCGGTCGACCGGGTGGCCGACCGGAAGGGCATTTCTGCCCTTTTCAGACTGTCAACGGGCAGAATTTTTGAAGGGTATAAATATGCCTTCTCTTGAGTTATTTTAGATGAGAGTTTTAAAGAGCAAAATTTTCTATTTTCCTCAGTGTTTTAGTAACAAGTTTTCAAAGAGTTTTTGGGTTATAAAGATCTATCTTTATTTGTTTTAAAGGGTTGGAAAAATCGAAAAAATAGAGTCTTTGGAATTGGTTTTTGCTCTTCATTTCTATAACAATCTAGAAGTTTTCCCAAGAGTTTTTTCTTTGTGATTTGTTTTCCAAACTCTTTGTTTTCTCACACTTGAGCTATCATATCTATCTTATCTATTAGGATCTTATTTTGTGAGAAAAATTGGTTTGTGGTTTAGTAAGACCACCAAGAGTTGTAAACCTTCTTTTTTTTTGAGTTCCCTCTTGTGTAGAGACGATTGTGGAGGTTGTGTTGGTTTCCCTCTAAGTGTAGAGGTGATTGTGATTTAAGTGTTGGCTTTGAGCCTTATCCCTCTAGTGAGAGGTGATTATGGAGGAGTGTTTGAGTTTGTTAGTATCCCTCTAAGTGTAGAGGTGATTGTGGTTAGTGTTTGGCTTTATGCCTTATCCCTCTAGTGTGAAGTGATTGTTGTTTTGGCTAAGTGTCTATCCCTCTAAGTGTAGAGGTGATCGTTGTTGTACCTTGGCTCTTGTGTAGAGGTTGTGTTTGTTGGAGAGAAGAGTTGTGTACTCTAAAGTTGTATTACCCAAATCCTCAGTGAAAAATTCATGTGTGGGAAGTCCTGTGTGGATGTTATAATGGAAATCCTTCTGTGTGAAGGCGGGGACGTAGAGCAGTGGCTCGAACCTCAAAACATATCTCGGTGTTTGCAATTGATCCACTATCTCTAATTTTCTCTCTTTTATATCTTGCATTGATTCATATTGCTCATTTCTTATATGCTTGGTATTATTTGTGTGCATCACTTGTGCTGAACCAAGAGAGCTTTACATAATACCTCAACTCTTATTTAGAGGAATTTAGAGGAGATAGTCCGGAGCCCTTCACCGGGAATTCGGCTACACTCTTTGGTTACACAAAGTATATTGCAATTTTTTTTAATTCCGCATCATTTGTCATTAGATTAGCCTTATACCTATTCACCCCCCTCTGGTGTACTTTCAATTGGTATCAGAGCTTACGCTCCTGATATTAGGTTTAACCACCTAGGAGTGAGATCTTGGTTAGCTAATCTAGTCTTGCATTTGCACACTTATTTGTTTACACACTCAAGGATTACCTTGCCCCTCCCATGTTTGATGTTTCTAACATCGATATGTGGAAGCTTAAGATGAGTATGTACCTAAAAATTCTAGGAATGCATGTTTACCTTACTACTATCAAGAAATCCTATCTTGGTAATAACAAGCATATAGAGGCCAATGCACAAGCCCTAGAGGCACTTAGAAACACACAAAGCAAAGATTATCTTTTTATGGTTTCTCATTATGATTCTACTTTTGCAGTGTGGAACACCTTGATCTCTCCAAAGCTTCAAATGTCAAACATTGTGGAGAAGAATCTAGTGATGATGAATCCGAACAAGCTTGCTACATGGTCCAAGGAATGACTCCCTTGAGGTAAATTCGGAAACTCAACTAGATGATAGTGCTAGTTCTTCCGGTGATGATTATGTTGATGCTGATGCTTTAAATGAAGAACTATCTATTATTTGTGAAAACCTATTAGAAAAATACCAACTCTTGAAAAGAAAAGCTTTAAATTAAAAGAAGAAAATAAGGATTTATTTTCTAAACTTAACATGACTTTACAAGAAAGGGATGAGATTTCAAATGAAAGGGAATCATTGAAATCCCAATTTGATCTTGCCTTAAATGAAAACAAAATCTTAAAAGGTAAAACAATTGTGATGAAGTTTTGAAGAAAAATGAAGTTTTATCTTCAAAACTTGTTTTTGTTTTAAAAGAAAATGATTCTTTGAAAAAAAAAATTATTTCTATTTCAAAAGAATTGGATTTGATTTCTAATGAAAATAAATCTTTGAAAAATGATTTAGATTCACATGTTTGTCATGCTTCATCATCTAGTGTACCTATTGCATACTCCACCACTTCTTCTATTATTTAAAATGATATAACAACTATGCTAAAGAAGAGTGTTGATTGTTTGGGCTCCACTTTGAGCCAATGTGCCATGAACCACACACGGTTGGAATCCATGTTTCGAAAGAAACAAATTTCACATATGCATGCACACCATACACGGCATAAACATGCTCATCATGCTGACACACATGATTTAAAGTATGCTCATGTGTACACTAGTACACATTATAGACGTAAAGGTCACCTTGCAAAGTTTTGTTATGATAGAGTACATAATGTAAATTTTGCAAGTAAATTTGTTTGGGTTAGGAAAGGTGCTAACCCCCCATAGACCCAATAGAGTATGGGTACCAAAATCACTCCTATTTTATATGATGTAGGTGTGGGCTCTGACATGACGTGAGAGGTGTTGGTCCCTTGAGGTGAATGCGTTCCAAGCTAAACGGTGACAATTTTGGATGCATCACTTTCAAGGAGAGTTTGGTAGAAGGACCACCATGGTTTGGAGATCTAGAGATTAGTGCTAATGGTTTGGTAACTATCTCTAACTCCTTATTTGTTTACATGCTTTATTGATTGATTCTTAGCATGTTATGTTTTAATGCTCATTATGCTTAAATGTCATGATAATTAGACTTGTGATATACATATGTAGTAATTAAGATACACCCATGTTTATATGGACCATTACTTTTATGTTCTCACTTCAGTTTAGCTATTATGTATATAACATAGCTCTAAAACATGTGAATTTAGCCTAATGATCATATTGGTTTATGTTTATGATTCTTTTGCACTTCATGTTTTGATTACATGTTTAGACATAGTTTTCATTAAAACTTGTGTATATACCTGAATAATAATGAGCTACATTTAATTTTTGTATGTTTGTACTTAATTGTTCAGTTGTACCCATTAGATGTACTAGTATAGCCTAGTTTTGATGATTCTTACATTTCAACTTGTATTCCCTATTTTGTACATGTTTTCATTTTAATATGTCTAGTGTCATGTATATGTTAATTTTGGTTAAAACTTTAGATATATATGTATATCCATGAGTCATTTGCTTTTTATGTAAAATTCCTTGTGGACTCATTTGTGTTTTGGGTTATGTATGTATACCTTTAGTTTTTGACAAAAACATACATATGCCTTAAAGTTCGAATTATTATAATGAAAATTAAATTTTCTATGATTTTCATATTCTTTTAATTTAATATTGAGCTTTATTGCCTATTTTCACATCATTCTTGTACACTCACATTCCTTGATGTTTTCTCTTGACTTTATTTTCATGAGTATTATATGTACTTTATAGACTTTGAGTATCAATTGTTGAGTGATTTTCATGTTTTCATGGATATACCCTTGTTTTATTCCTTACTTGAAGGATTTCATACTAGTTTTTAAAATTATCATAAAACTAGTTGTGTATTTCTTCATTTTGGAAGAGTTTTCAATTGTGTCAAAATTATTTTCAAATCCTATTTTTGAAAACCCATACCAACGCTAAGGGCGGATGGATGGCTGACCATGCCTTGTATGCTCAAATTGAAAATCCATTTAAACATGTGCATGAAAGGAAGGTACTTATGAGTTATACATTTGATCCTCATTGTATTTTTAATTGGTATCTCAATTGATATTTTCATGTTTGTATACTTATTTTTGTTTTCTATATATGTATACTTCAAACTTCAAATAGTATCAATTTCGATTGGTATTTATATTTCATACATATATATGTATTTTGATTGTGCTTATTATATCTTCACATCTTAAAGCACAAATTATGTTTATGCTAAGCTTGATTAACTCCTTAATGTCAATTATATTTCAAATGGTATCTTATACAAGCTTATGCATTGTTTTTATTGGTATTTCATAAAGGGAGAGAAAATTCATGTTTTATCTTTCAATTGGTATCTTTCAATCGATTTATTTTCAATTGATATCTTATTCCATTCTTTATGATGAAAAATACTTTGTTTTGGTATATGTTAACATTTTCAATATTGGTATCATGTTTCATTTTAAATTGGTATCTATATTGATATGAGTTATGTTTACCTAAAATAATTTGATTTTTACTTTAAATTGGTTGTTACTTTCAATTAGTATCAAGATTTTCAATATATATATATATATTTCAATTTGTATCAAAACCCATACAATGTTTCATTTTCTATTGATATCAAAATTTACAAGACATTTTAAATTGGTATCAAGATATTTTCAATTGGTATTTTTTGATATCTTAAAAATTTTGTTTACTTTCAATTGGTATCTCAAAAATGTTTTGTTTATTTCAATTGGAATATTTCATTGGTATCAAAAACTTATAATGTTTCATTTTTAATTGGTATTAACATTTACTATTGGGATCTATATTTTCTATTGGTATCCCCCTACACACTTTCATTACTATCAAAAATTTTGTTTTAAAGAGCTTTCATAATGTTTTGATATATATTGCTTATATGCAAGGGAAGCTTAAAATCTTCTCTATATATAGATTCATGTTGAGTGTACTTTTCATATTGAAGTGATTGACCTCTCTTTGGTATGTAGTATACGTGTATAGTAGGAGATTCACATCTCTTTTTATACATTGTATATTATGCGTTATGTGATTAGGGTTTAGTCATCTCTTTTTCATATAGTGCATGTATGCAGGGGGAGTTAACTTTACGTCTCTCCTCTTCATGAATGTATATCGCATATAAATCCTTCTTGTTTGATTTGACAAAAGGGGAGAAATTTTTTTTTAGTTTATTTATGCCCCTTTGTTGATGATTTGACAAAAAAGGGGGAGAGAAATTTGGAGTTTTATATATGCATGATTTCCTTGTTTTATACAAAAAGGGAGAAAAGAATTTTGAGAGTTTTATATATGCATTTTTATGTCATTTAAATACGTGTTTATTTTTTTCAATTGGTATGAGAGCATATATGTTTTGTTTTCAATTTGTATCAGCGCATAAATTTGTCATTTGTTTTATGCATACATTGAATATCTTTATTGTTTATTGCTATGCATGAGTTAAGGGGGAGCTTCTATGAAGCTTAACTTTAATCCATGCAAATATAACTCCAGGAGTTTTGTCATCATTAAAAAGGGGGATTGTTGGTCCAGAGGCCCATCACTCTAGTTTTGATGATGATTAACTCATGTAGTTATAGTTTACTAATAATCTTGTGATATTTAGTTTCAGATATTTGATCAAGATTTTAGTAGGTGTTTATCTTCAACAAAGGAGTTTTGGAGCTTTCACACGTTGTTCAAGAGCTCGAGTATCAAGATCGCATCTAGTACTCGATTGGAGTCAAGCTTGTTGGATCGCATTAGATCGAGTCGGCTTGGAGATAAGAAGACTTCGGTATTATTTTTAGTTTAGTATGTTTAGATGTTGTGTAAAGATTAGATAGTATTGATATGCTGAAGTTTACATACACACAAAAGTTTTTAAAGTTTGTTGGTTTTGGTTTTCGGTTTAACCGATTTTGGATTTCATGTCAAAAATATAGATATAATATCTTTTATGTAGATTGGATTCTATCCATATACAATATGTTTCAAAGTTGTTTCAATATCATGTTTTTGTTTCTAGACAAGTTTTGGAGAAAACGGTTTTCCACTTCAATGTTTGATTTTTGGAAAATACGATTTTCGTCTAAAGGCCAAATTTCAATATCACAAAAATGGTTCAAATAGTTTATAATATGTGTTGAATTTTAATCACACATATTTGTATTTCAAAAATCTATTAAGAACTTATCTTTATGGAATTTATGTGATTTTATGGGATTTATTTTAAGATTAAAAGACAAGTTTTTAATCCCTTGAAAATCCTACCAGACTCTACTGGCGGTCGACCGGACCAGTGGTCGGTCGACCGTCACGAGCGACCGATGTGCACGAGGATGTGCACATGGCCGGCCACTTCGACCGGTCGATCGCGCGGTCGACCGACTGAAAGCACCCTACTCTAGGGTAGGGGCCGGTCGACCGGGCGGTCGACCATTGGCTTTGGCTCGGTCGACCGGAGGCACAACGGTCATAAAAATGATCGTTGACTGGTCGACTGGGCGGCCAATCGAAAGGCATTTCTGCCCTTTCGGGCAGAATTTTTGAAGGCTATAAATATGCATTCTCTTGAGTTATTTTAGATAAGAATTTTAACGAGCAAAATTTTCTATCTTTCTCAGTGTTTAAGCAACAAGTTTTCAAAGAGTTTTTAGGTTATAAAGACCTATCTTTACTTGTTTTAAAGGGTTGAAAAAATCAAAGAAAAATAGAGTCTTTGGGAATTAGTTTTTGTTCTTCATTTCTATAGCAATCTAGAAATTTTTCCAAGAGTTTTTTCTCTGTATTTATTTTCTAAACTCTTTGTTTTCTTACACTTGAGCTATTATATCTATCCTATCTATTAGGATCCTGTTTTGTGAGAAAAATTGGTTTGTGGTTTAGTGAGACCACCAAGAGTTGTAAACCTTCTTTTTTTTGAGTTCCCTCTTGCGTAGAGGTGATTGTGGAGGTTATGTTGGTATCCCTCTAAGTGTAGAGGGATTGTGGTTGGAGTGTTGGTTTTGAGCCTTATCCCTCTAGTGAGAGGTGGTTGTGGAGGAGTATTTGTGTTTGTTGGTAACCCTCTAAGTGTAGAGGTGATTGTGGTTAGTGTTTGGCTTTGTGCCTTATCCCTCTAGTGTGAGGTGATTGTTATTTTGGCTAAGTGCCCATCCCTATAAGTGTAAAGGTGATCGTTGTTATGCCTTGCCTCTTGTGTAGAGGTTGTGTTTGTTGGAGAGAGGAGTTGTGTACTCCAAAGTTGTATTACCCAAATCCTCAGTGGAGGTTCCCTGTGTGGGAAGTCCTATGTGGACGATATAGTGAAAATCCTTCTATGTGAAGGCGGGGACGTTGAGCAGTGGCTCGAACCTCGAAACATATCTCGGTGTTTGCGATTGATCCACTATCTCTAATTCTCTCTCTCTTTTCTATCTTGCATTGATTCATATTGCTCATTTCTTATATACTTGGTATTGTTTGTGTGCATCACTTGTGTTGAACCAAGGAGCTTTACATAGCTCCTTAACTCTTATTTAGAGGAATTTAGAGGAGATAGTCCAGAGCCCTTCACTGGGAATTCGGCTACACTCATTGGTTACACTAAGTGTGTTACAATTTGTTTTTAATTCTGCATCATTTGTCATTAGATTAGCCTTACACCGATTCACCCCCCCCCCCCTAAGTGTACTTTCACTTATAAATGCCCTGTAAAATCACCCGAGAAAAAAATTAGACATAGAACAGAGAACGGGGTACTTTAATTACTTTTGCTACCCTAATTTCTCTTGTACTCTTGCATCATTGCAAATTAGTTTAGGTTTTCATTTTAGAATTTGAATGAGGAAGAAAGAGTGCTGTTGTAACTGAGAAAGTGACAATCAATCCAAGGTTTCTTCTTTGTTGACACTCTAAAAAAAGACAAGATTCCTAACTGGCCTGAACAATGTCTAACTTGTTGACATCTACAAAAGATAAGCGGCAGACAAGCTGACGACCAGTTCCTTACCCATCTCAAAGGGACGTATCAATCAACTTGGACTCTACTGATCCAGTGAAGCAGACAGTAAGCCGAGAAAAGCTCGTGAGAAGACCCAAGCATGTCCAGAAACACTAAGTTAGCTCAACACTTAGTCTCGCACGAGCCCACGAGACAAGTCTCGTATAAGAAGCCAAAGTTGTTTAGCATCACAGGAAGCTCCTTCACAGCCTCGCTGCGAGCTAACTTACAACTTCGTACAGAAATGCTCAGTTATCTCCGCAGAGAGTTAGCTTCGCTCGAAGTCCAAGGCAGTTGCACAGAAGGGTAATTAGTAGCTTCGCCACAAAGTTATCCAGCTCCGCTGAAGAGCTTTCCTTCTAGCTTCGCGAGATGCTTCTCCCAGCTCCGCCATGAGCTCAATGCAATGACTTCGCTGCGGGTCTTCTATGGTCACCTTTGACCAATCAAATCTCCAGATAAGATCAAATCTAGATGAGATCAAATTTGACAGTTGCTTGCCATAATCTTTTGTCTCTCCCAATCAGGTAAGAAGATCAGAATCTTTCAGTTATTTAGAAAGAATCAAGGGCGCATTCCTTATTTAGCAGAGCGGATCAAGAGATCAGCACTACTTGCTATTCCTAGCTTCGCAAAAGCTATCTCTAGCCTCATGGCGAGGCTACTTTTCAGATTAAAACAGATTAACTCAATCTGTTTCCAGATTTTTAAGGGACAATTATACCCCTGCGCTCTCTATAAATATCGTACCAAAGACGTACAGAGGACGGACCGAGACCTCCCCCCGACGAGAGGAAAAAAGACAGAGATTTACTCTCTTGCTTCCAAGAACTTAGAGAATTACTTCTCTAATCAGGGTGCTAATACCCTAAGATCTTCCTCCCTTTCAAGGAATTTCGAAACCAGGCGAGAAGGAATTCCCAAGTGGAGGCTGTTTGAGAAGTAACAAGAGGGTTCTACCAATCTTCTGTTCTCCGATTCCCCGAACCAGGCGAGAAGGGATCCCATCAGGTAGCAGTCCGATTATCTGATCGATCACATCGTCAAAGAGATAAAGTGATCGCGCGCTGATCAGATTCCTACCGGGACACTTCCCCAGAAATCTCAGATGAGATCTATCTATAATCTTCTTCCTGCATAGAATTACTTGTAATTTAGCTCCTCAACCCTTTTTTTGTAAGTTTTCCCTTCACAAAATTGATGGAAAATAAGATAGCGACTCCGCTAGGGAATGCATTCTCTACAGTTGAGAATCAAGTGTCGCTCGACGGACAGACCTTCGGATCTACTGCTGAGTGCAAGGGAGTCGGCGCAGCTAAAACCCCTCTGGTTAATTCTTCGAAGCAAGTCTCTGTCGAGACAGATAAGGCTCTCCGCAAGCCTACTACGGTCTTCTGGCTCTACAAGGAGGGTCGGGATCTTGAGCTATTACCTTCGAAAACCTGGTCGTTCATTTCGACCAAGGAAAATTCAAAGAGCTCCTCTCTGGAGGTGGTCCAATGCTCGACGCACGGAAGCACAGGAAGATCTCGGTGACCAAGGTTTCAGAGCAGGAACCAGCCCTAGATGGGCAAGTAGTCAAACGCGAGGCTAGCCAGGTTCCCTACGAACCTAAATCTCCTCTTCTAAAGTAGATGTGGAGGCCAAAGCAGAAAGCTCTCTATGAAGCTTTAGGCGTAGCTACGCCACAGGCTTGTCTATCATGCGAAGACAAAGGCAAAAGGCCTGCTTGTTTCGCTGACGCCATTAGCCACGAGGCTAGAACAGCGACTATGCCTTCGCCTAATTCAGGAGCAGTGACTCCTCATACCAACGTCGTTCGTATGAGCGAATTTGCTGATGACATGGCAAACACAACGCCAGTACCTCAGGGTACGCGCAGAGTTCTCAGCCGCCAGACTGGAACTAAAGCACCTAATGTTGGCCCAAGAGGTTACACTCTCCAATTGTTTTGTGTTTTGATGATGACAAACCAAATTAGAGCTATTTGGTACTAACAAGTTTGTTAAGATAAGTTTCAGGTTTTGTACCATGTTTAGAGACCATTTGCTTAGCTATTGGAAGAACTTCTAAGTTCCACCAAGTAAGGAAGGCAAATTGCACATTAAGGAAGGATCATAGAAGAGAAGGCACTAGCAAGGCATTGGATGGCTCAAAGACTTGAAGATAGCTCAAGAAGTCTTCATGTATTTTGTTTTTCAGTTTATAGTATGTTAAAGAATAGTGGATAGGTTTGAAGCTCTATCACACACGTTTTTGCGCACATGTTCATTCCAAAATAATTTCTTATAAATTATACAAAAATATTTTGCATACAAGTTTTTGCCTACAGATATATATTTATGTTTTATACTATTCCCTGTTCAAAAGTATTTTTGTTAAAATCAAAATCCTCTTTGTTTTCTTTTCTAAAATCAATTTTTGACCTGATCCGGTCGACCGGGGCAGTCGACCGAGTTTGTGTCAGTCTGGTCCGGTCGACCGGACCAGTCGACCGAAGTTCTGGCAGATGCACGTATCCATGTGCATGTCTGTCGGTCGACCGAGGCGGTCGACCGGACTATTGCTTTTGCTCACAGGTTTTATCGGTCGACCGGGTCGGTCGACCGCTAGCCTATAACGGTCGAATTTTTGTACTACCGGTCGACCGGCCCGGTCGACCGATCTGACCGTTTGAACAGTAACGGGCAGATTTTTAAGAGCTGTTTATTTTTGTCTTTTGTGTTTAAAAATTCGTTTAAGGATATATTTTGATCTAATTACCTCCTAAACATCAGTAAATATGTTTTATCCCTAAACCCTAGCCCTCTCCTATAAATAGGGGTGTTTGGGGAGAGATTGGTTATAACAACAATTATTGCTAAAAATTCAAAAGTTTAAGGCTTTCAAAGTTCTTGGTTTTTGTGCTAAATTCTCTCAATTTTCTGAAGGGTTTTAAAAAAATTTTCTCTGATTTCAATTTCTTTTCCTTACACACAAAAGAGCTTCAATTCTACTCATTATTCTCTAAGGACCTTTGTAAGGGAAGAGATTTTTGAAAGAGAGAGTTTGTGGTCTTGTGACTACTCAGATATTCTTGTGATTGTAATTGAGGAGTTGGGTACTCCGGTTGTAATTGTTCTTTGTGATAGTGGAAGTAGCTAGAATCCTTCTGGGGAAGGCGGGGAGTAGAGCTGGGTGCTCGAACCTCGATAACATATCCTTGTGTTTGCGATTGGTTTACTTTCTTGCACTCTTTTACTATACTTGCTCTTATTCTTGCTCATCATAATCATTGTCATATTTACTTGCTTGCATTCATCTTGTGAAACTTGATTGTTGTAGCTTTAAATTTTTAATTTGCCCCGTGATTAGCATTGTCACCTATTCACCCCCCCCTCTAGGTGACTTTTCAATTGGTATCAGAGCTTGGACTCTAGGTTTGGCTTAACATCCATAGAGAGATCCTTAAATATTGCTAATTAACATTTTCATTTCATTCATTCATCACTAGTAAACATGGCCGACAACATTAAATCCCCACCTAAATTTGATGGCCTCAATTTCCCAATTTGGAAGGTTAGGATGACTATATTTTTGCAATCTTTGGGTAGCTTAGTAGCCAAGTCCTTGACCAAACCCTATGAAGCACCCGATGGTGATGAGAGCACTTGGACCGACCTTGACTTTAAACTATATGAGGCTAACTCCAAGGCCCAAAACTCCCTATTAACCGCCTTGAATGAGGATGACCTTACTAGGGTAATTCATTGCCAATCCGCCTATGAGATTTGGCAACACTTATTGGTCACACACGAGGGGACTTCACAAGTCAAGAGAGCTAAGATAGATCTCTTGAGGTCCCAATATGAGTCATTTAAAATGCTTGATGATGAGTCTATTGATAGTATGGCTACAAGGTTTACTAAAATCACTAATGGTCTTTCTTCCTTAGGTGATGACATCTCCAACGATCAAAAGGTGCGGAAAGTAATTCGGGCTCTTCCTTCATCATGGGAGATCAAGGCCACCACCATGAAGGAGTTGAACGACAAGGACGAGATGGACCTCATTAGTCTCATTGGGAACCTAAAGACCCATGAGATCGAGAAGAAGGCAAGAGAAGAGGCCACTACTTCAAAGAAGAAATCCATAGCCTTCAAGACTTCATCCACCAATGATGACGATGAAGATGACGAAGAAGAAGATGAGGAGCTAACTCTACTTGTGCGGAATGTCAAGAGGTTGTACCGAAAGAACAAGTTCAACTTTCGGAGAAAATTTGAAGGCAAAGAGGAGCGGAAGATCATATGCTACAATTGCCGCAAACCCGGACATATCATGGCGGATTGTCCGGAGTTCAAGAAGAAAATGACTTCCTCCTTCAAGCCAAAGAAGCCGGAGGAAAAGAAAGCTTACAAAGCTACGTGGGATTCGGAAAGCGAGTCCGAAGAGGAGGTGGATCAAGCTAATATGTGTTTCATGGCAAACACACCCAAGGTAACCCCTCAATCCCTTGATGATGAAGATGATGATGTAAGTAAGGAAGTTCTAGTGCATGCTTTTGTAAAACTTTCTGAAACTTATGATAACAAGAAAATTGAATGCATAAAATTACAAAAAGAAGTTGCTTTTCTTAAGAATCAACTTGCCATTGTTTCTAAAGAAAAAGATGATATTTCTTCTAATTTCATTTCCATGCAAAAAGAATTTTGTGCCTACAAGAGTACTTGTAAGGCAAAATCTCCTATTATTGATGAAAAAGAAATTTCTTCTTTTAAATCCAAAATGAATGATTTCGAAAAAGTTTTAAATGATTGTGCTTTCAATACTAAGAAACTTGAGAATATGTTTTCTAAAAAGCACACTTCACATGCTAACACTTCACAAGCTAAAAATTCTCATGCTAACACCTCTCATGCTCATGCTCACAATGCTCATGCTCACAAATCACACACTCACTATGCTTTTAAATATGGTAGAGTGTATAGATGCACATATTGTGGTAAAAATGGACATTTAGCTAAGTTTTGCTATGATCAACTAAATAGAACAAATAATCTTGTTTGGGTTCATGACACTAACCCTAGAGGACCCAAGAAAATGTGGGTACCAAAATCAAGTCTTAAATTGTTTGATGTAGGTACACACCAAAGCTCCAAGACGTAGGGAGCGGTGGTACCTTGATAGTGGTTGTTCAAGACACATGACATGGGACATCAACAACTTCACAACCCTATCAAGGTACATGAAAGGTGGCACCGTCACCTTCGGGGATGACTCCAAAGGAACTATCATCGGTATAGGTAACATTCAAATTGGTGCATCTCCTATTATTGAGAATGTTGTTTTAGTAGATGGTTTAAAACATAATTTGCTTAGCATTAGTCAACTTTGTGATCGTGGACTTAAAGTTGTTTTTGATGATACTTCTTGTAAGATTTTTGATGTTAAATTCGATATTTGTATTCTCACCGGTTTTCGTGATAATAATGTTTATATTATTGACATGCTTAATTTAGATTGTTCTACTAAATGCTTAAATGCTTTTGATGAAAATTCTTGGCTTTGGCATAGAAGATTAGGACATGCATCTTTTGACCATATTTCTAGGATTAATTCAAAGGAATTGGTGAAGGGTATACCTTGCTTGGATTTTGAGAAAGACCGCATTTGTAGTGCGTGCCAACTTGGGAAACAAACCAAGTCTTCCTTTAAATCAATCAAGGATATCATGTCAACTAGGCCTTTAGAATTAATTCATATGGATCTTTTTGGACCAACTAAAACTAAGAGTTTAAATGGAAGTAGATTTGCATTTGTTTTAGTTGATGATTTCTCCCGTTTTACTTGGGTTTTCTTTTTACAAAATAAAGATCAAACTTTTTCTCATTTTAAAATCTTTCGAAAAAGAGTTGAAAAAGAAAAGGGTTTTCCGATTTTGAGAATAAGGAGTGATAGAGGTGGTGAGTTTGTTAACCAACTCTTCATGACTTATTGTGATAAAAAGGGAATTAAGCATGAAATGTCTTGTCCTAGAACTCCACAACAAAATGGAGTTGTAGAAAGGAAAAATAGAACACTTCAAGAGATGGCTAGGACAATGATAAGTGAATATGACCTCCCTCAATATTTATAGGCCGAGGCCGTAAACACCGCATGCTATATATCAAATCGTATTTATTTGTGCAAAAATTCTTCAAAAACATCATTTGAAATGTATCATTCTAGAAAACCAAATGTTGCATATTTTAAAGTTTTTGGATGCAAGTGTTTTGTTTTGAATACTAAGGATAATTTGGGTAAATTTGATGCTAAGACTTATGAGGCTATCTTTGTTGGATATTCCTCTACTAGCAAAGCATATAGAGTTTTCATTAGATCCTCTCAAACCATTGAAGAATCCATGCATGTTAAGTTTGAAGAATCTAATGTGTTTGTTGAGAATGTTGTAGAGTTTGAACCATTAGGTGAAGACATGGAGAGACTATCCTTGAAGGACTCAACCGCTCAAGAAGAAAAGCTAGAACCTATTGGTGAAGTTCAAGAGGATAAGGAGGAAAGCACTCAACTGCTTCCTAAAGCTTGGAGATACGCTACAAATCATCCTAAGGAGCTCATCTTGGGTGATGCATCTAAAGGAGTCACTACACGCTCCAAACTCCATGACCTATGTAGTAACTTTACTTTCATTTCTCATTTTGAACCCAAAGGCATTCTCGAAGCCGAGACGGACCCATATTTGTTGCTTGCCATGCAAGAGGAACTCAATCAATTTGAGCGCAACCAAGTTTGGCACCTTGTTCCTAAGCCCCACGATAGACCAATAATTGGTACTAAGTGGATCTTTAGAAACAAGATGGATGAGTCCGGAAATGTCATTAGGAATAAAGCTAGGTTAGTGGCCCAAGGTTACACTCAAGTTGAGGGAATTGACTTTGAGGAGACCTTTGCACCCGTAGCACGGCTTGAAGCCATACGGATGACACTAGCTTTTGCATGTTTTAAAAATTTTAAACTTTTTCAAATGGATGTAAAAAGTGCATTTTTAAATGGTTTTATTAATGAAGAAGTTTATGTTTCTCAACCTCCCGGTTTTGTTGATCATGTTCATCCCGATTTTGTTTTTAAACTTGATAAAGCTTTGTATGGATTGAAACAAGCTCCAAGAGCTTGGTATGAAAGGCTTTCTAGTTTTCTCATTTCAAATGATTTTATTAAAGGCAAAGTAGACACAACTCTTTTTACTAAGCATGTTGATAATGATATTTTAATTGTGCAAATTTATGTTGATGATATAATTTTTGGATCTACTAATGAGCTTTTATGCAAGGATTTTGAGAAGGTAATGCAACTAGAATTTGAAATGTCTTCCATGGGTGAGCTCAATTTCTTCCTTGGACTCCAAATCAAGCAATTGCAAGACGGAACCTTCATTAACCAAGCCAAGTACGCAAAGGAGCTAGTAAAGAAGTTTGGGCTTGAAGGATCAAAGGCTTGCAACACTCCAATGGCAACTACAACCAAGCTTGATAAGGACGATCAAGGTAAAAATGTTGATATTAAATTATATAGAAGCATGATAGGAAGTCTTTTATATTTGACGGCAAGTAGGCCGGATATCATGTTTAGTGTGTGTCTTGGTGCTAGATTTCAATCGTGTCCTAAAGAGTCTCATCTTATTGCGGTAAAACGCATTATTCGTTATATTAAGGGCACTATTGGAATGGGTCTTTGGTATCCGAAAACTATAGATTTTTCTATGACTAGTTATTCGGATGCCGACTATGCGGGTTGTAGAGTAGATAGAAAGAGTATTAGTGGGACATGTCAATTTCTTGGTAATTGTCTTGTTTCATGGTCCTCTAGGAAACAAAATTCCGTAGCTCTCTCAACCGCCGAGGCGGAGTATGTTGCCGCGGGGGCTTGTTGTGCACAAGTCCTTTGGATGAAACATACTCTCCTTGATTTTGATTTGCACTTTGATCATATAAAAATATTTTGTGATAATACTAGTACTATACACATGACCAAAAATGCAAATCAACATAGTAAGACCAAGCACATTGAGATTAGATATCACTTTCTTAGAGATCATTTTGAGAAAGGTGATATAGATATTGATTATGTTTCCACGGATTTACAACTAGCCGATATTTTCACTAAACCTCTTGATTTTGCTAGATTTTCGTTTATTTGTGGAGAACTTAATGTTTGTATTATTGAATAGACATGTTTTTCATAACCCTTTTTGATGTATGACAAAAAGGGGGAGAATAAGTTTACATGACAAAAATAAGTTCATTTGGTCTTGGTTCCATATGAATTTATATGCTTTAATTTTAAAGATTTGTTTTATGAGTTTTATGTTTATGTATGTATGAGTTTTTGAATTCATGTATTTTGAGAATTCTTGTGTTTTAGTTGTTTTGGTATTTTTGGTATCAAGAGCAATTTTTGTGTTTTATATTAGTTTCAATAATTGGTGCATCATTTCAATTATTGGTATCTAGAGCATATTCTTGTGTTTTATGTATAGCATAATTTGAGGGGGAGTTTTCTCCTCCCTATGTTTTCGTCAATAGCCTATTTGTTTTGTCATCATCAAAAAGGGGGAGATTGTTGGCCCAAGAGGTTACACTCTCCAATTGTTTTGTGTTTTGATGATGACAAACCAAATTAGAGCTATTTGGTACTAACAAGTTTGTTAAGATAAGTTTCAGGTTTTGTACCATGTTTAGAGACCATTTGCTTAGCTATTGCAAGAACTTCTAAGTTCCACCAAGCAAGGAAGGCAAATTGCACATCAAGGAAGGATCATAGAAGAGAAGGCACTAGCAAGGCATTGGATGGCTCAAAGACTTGAAGATAGCTCAAGAAGTCTTCATGTATTTTGTTTTTCAGTTTATAGTATGTTAAAAAATAGTGGATAGGTTTGAAGCTCTATCACACACGTTTTTGCGCACATGTTCATTCCAAAATAATTTCTTATAAATTATACAAAAATATTTTGCATACAAGTTTTTGCCTACAGATATATATTTATGTTTTATACTATTCCCTGTTCAAAAGTATTTTTGTTAAAATCAAAATCCTCTTTGTTTTCTTTTCTAAAATCAATTTTGACCTGATCCGGTCGACCAGGGCAGTCGACCGAGTCTGTGTCAGTCTGGTCCGGTCGACCGGACCAGTCGACCGAAGTTCTGGCAGATGCACGTATCCATGTGCATGTCTGTCGGTCGACCGAGGCGGTCGACCGGACTATTGCTTTTGCTCACAGGTTTTATCGGT
This sequence comes from Agave tequilana, assembly GCA_038442645.1. Classification (NCBI taxonomy): domain Eukaryota; kingdom Viridiplantae; phylum Streptophyta; class Magnoliopsida; order Asparagales; family Asparagaceae; genus Agave; species Agave tequilana. The sequence continues at coordinate 28,435 of JAVJIF010020253.1, read as the reverse complement.
CGACCGGGTCGGTCGACCGCTAGCCTATAACGGTCGAATTTTTGTACTACCGGTCGACCGGCCCGGTCGACCGATCTGACCGTTTGAACAGTAACGGGCAAATTTTTAAGAGCTGTTTATTTTTGTCTTTTGTGTTTAAAAATTCGTTTAAGGATATATTTTGATCTAATTACCTCCTAAACATCAGTAAATATGTTTTATCCCTAAACCCTAGCCCTCTCCTATAAATAGGGGTGTTTGGGGAGAGATTGGTTATAACAACAATTATTGCTAAAAATTCAAAAGTTTAAGGCTTTCAAAGTTCTTGGTTTTTGTGCTAAATTCTCTCAATTTTCTGAAGGGTTTTCAAAAGTTTTTCTCTGATTTCAATTTCTTTTCCTTACACACAAAAGAGCTTCAATTCTACTCATTATTCTCTAAGGACCTTTGTAAGGGAAGAGATTTTTGAAAGAGAGAGTTTGTGGTCTTGTGACTACTCAGATATTCTTGTGATTGTAATTGAGGAGTTGGGTACTCCGGTTGTAATTGTTCTTTGTGATAGTGGAAGTAGCTAGAATCCTTCTGGGGAAGGCGGGGAGTAGAGCTGGGTGCTCGAACCTCGATAACATATCCTTGTGTTTGCGATTGGTTTACTTTCTTGCACTCTTTTACTATACTTGCTCTTATTCTTGCTCATCATAATCATTGTCATATTTACTTGCTTGCATTCATCTTGTGAAACTTGATTGTTGTAGCTTTAAATTTTTAATTTGCCCCGTGATTAGCATTGTCACCTATTCACCCCCCCCCCCTCTAGGTGACTTTTCACCTAACAGTGGTGCTAATTACCTCCACGGTGATGAAAAGAACAGGACATCGTCCTATGCGCAATCCAACAGAGCCTCTGCGTTAAATCGCTTATGACTGGCTGGGTTTGACTTGCGAGAATTCTTGACAAACAAACGGAAGTCGGAATCTTTTGAAACTTCTCCCTTCTATTGTTAACAAGTGGGATGTTAGTTGATGACTGTCCACTCAGTCCATTACCGGCTAGGACCAATCCCCGTCACTCCTCCAGACTGACGATCAGTTTTTGATCGACTATCGGAACAAACTCCTGTGAAGCATCGCAAAAGGAGCATATCATAAAGTCTGCCCTTTGCATCCGTTAATATGATCGGAAGGGGTCGAGAACCGCGTAGCGACAGACGAGCGTCGCATGCTGCTCCCTCCAGTTCTTCAGATCCGGACTATAGTCCGGGCCTTGGCGAAGTCTTGGTACACAAAGAAGGTGTCTTCCGAAACACCAGATCTAGGGTCGCAATACCCTACAGTTATGAGCAGCCATCGTCCTCAGCTACAGTAACCTCGCCAGAACTAATGAGAAGATTATTCCATTGGTCTGATGAGGAGGACGAAGATAGTAGGTATGCCTCTTCAGCTACAGTCAGCTTGGTACAAACGGATAGAGTTTCAGTGAATATGGCTGATAACGGTAATGATGACCTCCGACGACGGTTGGAAGCTCAAGAGCAAACCTCTAAGGCCCGACAAGAAGCCTTGGACAACATTCAACAGATGCTCGCTCAACTCCTCACCAATCAGAATAACAATGATACTGGGAGTAACTATGATGAGGAAGAACATCATAGCCATGAACAACCAAAGACTGACAAGTCAAAGGAAAGTTCTTCTATAGACGCTGAAGTTCTTAAGGGCATCCAAGCTCAGATCGCATCCCTGGCTCAGAGGGATAAACTAAAGAAAGTAGGGGCAGTCCATCCTTACCCTTTGGAATGGGATTCAGTACCATATCCATCGAAGTTCAAGCCACCAATGTTACATACGTATGATGGTAAAAGCTTACCAAATCAGCACATCTACTACTTCCGATCTCAGACCGATAATGTTATAGACAATGATGCTATCATGGCTAGACTGTTCATTGGTACCTTAAAAAGGGTAGCATTCGACTGGTTCCGAAGTCTTACTCTGGGCTCTATAAATTCTTGGATCGACCTAGAAACTCGATTTCTTTCTCATTTTTACGAGGATGATACAGAGGTGACCATGAACAAACTCCTCTCTACCGTACAGAAGAAGGGCGAATCTATCCGCGACTACATTGAACGGTTCAGAAACTTGTCTTTGATGTGCCCAGCAGGGATGCCATTATCCATGTTCTTGCAGACATGCAGGCATAACTTCCTTGACCAAGTGGATATTCGTATGGGATCTGTCAAAGCCCATACCTGGAAGGAACTAGTCGAACAAGCTGAGATAGCCGAAAAGTCGGCTAAGAAGTTTGAACCATCTATCCCTAAAGGCAAATGGGGTATGAATAATAAAGAACGCAGAGACATGGCACCGTCTTCTCAAGCCAAAGGGAAAGAGATTATGTCCGTTGAATTGTCAGGGGACGTTCAGTCGAAGGCCAAGAAGAGCGGCTTCAATAATCAGGAGTCTAAGTTTTCTCTGAAACAGTACTCCTTCAAAGACGAATAGGTGGTCGCAATATTCCATTTACTCCACAAAGGGAATAAATTAAAGCTACCGGATGCTCGGCGTCCTAATGAAGTCGGACGCACAAATGATCCCAACTATTGCCTCTTTCATAGGATGGTTCATCATCCTACTAATAAGTGCTTTGTCCTCAAGGACAAAATTCAAGCTTTAGTCGACGCCGGAGTTCTGACTCTGAAATCAGAACAAAAGAAAGTCACTGCAAATATGGTGACTCTCGAATTCGACAAAAACCCAAAAGTCACAGTTCCTGATGGGACCTGTCCTATCCCTGCATCGCGACTGGAAGTCAAGCATCTGTCAGCTAAAACTCAAGAGAATAAGGGTCTTGTTCCCTTCACACTGGAGACAGGGGAAATCATGTGGATACACCCAGACCTTGTCCAAGACGAACAATTGGATTCAAAGAAATCCATGTCGAAGGGCTAACTTGCAGTGTTGTCTCCATCCTGCCGGATCATGGCAATCTCACATCAGCTTCTCTCAGCGATTCCGAAGGGGAAAAGCACGCTTGCACGACGCAGGCTGATGTACCTCAGCCGACAGGTACTCGATCCGAAAAATCATACTTAAAACAGTATGAGAAAGCTACTGACAAGACACAACAGCAGACGACGTCAGTACAAATATCCACACCGGCTCCGCTCCCGACAACAGGAAAAGAGAAGCAGAAACAAATCTGGTTCGACCATGTCCTGAAGAAGCCTTCAAGCCCAGGGCTTAACATGCCCTTTCGTTTTGACATATTGGCCCAGCTGGCTAATATCCCAGCTCGTATTACCATGCACGAGCTCCTTCACCTCTCGAAAGAGACAAGAAAAGCACTCAGAGATGCACGGGCTAATTTAGAATCATTCCTGACATATATGCCAGAAATCCCTAAAGATGACGCTCAGTCTTCTTGCTCCGGATGCCATCATGTGCAATCAAAGGTACCTGCTATTACCTTCACAGCGGAGGATATGCTTCTCAAGGATAACAAACACGATCGATCTTTGTACTACACCGGATACATCGGTTCGACATGCATTGAAAGGGTACAAGGTGATCCGGGGTCTGCACTCAGTATCATTCCTAAAAGGCTCCTCTACTTACTCGGCATACCACTATATAGGTTGTTCACAACCACTACAACAATATACGATTTTAATGCAGGGAGTAGTCATCCGCTTGGGAAGATTCACTCCGTTGTCGAATCGGGAGCCTGAAGTCAGAAGTGACGTGCTATGTCATTGACACTGACACGTCATACAACTTGTTACTAGGACGACCGTGGATCCATGCCAACTGGATTGTTCCCTCTACTCTGCACCAATGCTTCAAATATGTTGAAGATGATACAACAGTATGAACTGTCTTCGCCGAGAAGCAACCATTCGAAGGGGTGAAGAATTACTTTACTGACGCTCTCCTGTATCGAGATATCGGTGAAACATCGAAAGAATCACTGCCTGACGACGATGATAGTGGCAATGAGGCGGATTCAGAGTCTGAAGCAGACATGCCAGCCATTCTGATCGGTGAACCGATTATAGCATGTCTTAATAATCCCTAATGTAACACTCCTTCTGAAGATGAGGGCGAGTGGGTAATTAATGACAATATTTCCTTCGATTATCCTGTGAGTGTTGAATTGTTTGAATCCGTTACGGATGGCTCTCTGCACATGCCCTTACATAAATCAAGTGCATCAAGTACATCCGTGAAATCTATAGAAGGATCCGTTTTAGTGGTTCCTCCATCCAAAGAGGGTCAATTACCAATAATATTTGTTAAAGCCAAACTGCGAAGGTCTGCAGCCACGGATTCAAGTTCAGACTCAGACACCCCACCATTTTTCCATTATGCACGATCAGCGCAGCATATGATGAGAAAGATGGGATACAACCTGAAGCATGGGAAGGGCCTGAATTTCAGAAAAGGAAGACGTAGTTTTCTGCGCAATTTCGTGACAAGAGGAAAACCTATAAATTACTATGATAATACATGCAGGGGTTGGGATACGTTACACCTACACCGCCCGCAACGGTTCAATCCGAAGATAACAAACCAATCCCATCACACTCTGCCTCTTCCTCCGAATGGAACTCGGACATCAGTGTGGGAACGATGTTCAAAGAGCTCACTGTTAATATGACTTCAAGCAGCCAATTGGAGCTAGTATAAGCTACTGATGAGGAACCATGGGCTCAGCAATTGGATCTCCAGTGGGAAAAGCGATTCGGACAGCGTGAACCACCTACTGAAGATAAGGTGATCCAGGTTAACTTAGGTAGTCGAGACCAACCTAAACCCATATTTATAAGTGAAAGCTTATCACTTATGGGAAAAGAAGAATTGATAGTACTCGTAAAGGAGTATATAGATGTCTTTGCATGGAACTACGAAGACATGCCCGAACTTGATCCACAAGTAGCCATGCATTGTCTGAACATCAAACCTGAAGCCAAGCCAGTCAAGCAGCAACAACGCCGGTTTCGTCCGAACATTATGGAGGCTATTGAAGTCGAAGTTAATAAGATCATTGCATGCGGCTTCATACGGGAGGAACAACATCCAGATTGGGTTGCTAATATCGTTCCTGTTCTCAAGAAGAATGGGAAGATACAGATCTGCATCGACTACCGTGATCTCAATGCAGCATGTCCTAAAGATGAATTCCCACTGCCTATCACCGATGTCATGATTGACAATACCTACGGATTCGAAAGGATGTCCTTCATGGACGACTTTTCAGGATACAGTCAAATTAAGATGTATCTAGAGGATGAAAAGCATACTTCATTCCGGACACCGTTGGGGATATACTGTTATACCGTGTGCCCTTCGGGTTAAAGAACGCGGGAGCAACTTATCAGCGGGCAATGAGTATGATTTTCTGTGATCACCTTCGAAAAACGGTAGAATGTTATGTCGACGGTATTGCTGTCAAAAGCCGCAATAAGAGTGACCACTTTCACGACATGAGAACGATGTTCGACATAATGCGGGCTCATCAACTGAAGATGAATCTGGCAAAATCCTTCTGGGGATTTCGAGTGACAAATTCCTTGAATTTATTGTTACATCAAAAGGAATTCATCTTGACCCGGACAAAGTCAAAGCCATTCAGAACATGCATCCACCTAAGAATCTCAAAGAACTTAGAGGCCTGCAAGGTAGACTGGCTTATATCAGAAGATTCATCGCAAATCTCTCAGGCCGGTGTCAACCGTTCACCCGACTCATGAAAAAGGGTGTTCCTTTTGTATGGGATTAAGCTTGCCAAGAAGCTTACAAAGATATCAAAAGTTATCTTACAAAACCTCCAGTCTTAGTAGCTCCCACATCAGGAAAACCATTCCTGCATTATGTGAAAGCTATGGACCATTCTCTCGGTGCTCTGCTTGCCCAAAAAGATGATAATGGTTACAAGCAAGCTATTTATTATCTAAGCAGGACTCTGATAGGGGCAGAATCTCGCTATGATCCTATTGAGAAGGAATGCTTAACTCTTGTCTTTGCTATTCAGAAGATACGACATTATTTGGTCGGCCAAACCATACATGTCATTTCCAGAGTGAACTCTTTGCGTCTTCTCATGACGAAATCAGGATCATTAAATTCAAGATTAGCTAAGTGGGCGCTTCTTTTGTCTCAGTACGACATGCTCTTTGTCCCTCAGAAGGCAGTTAAAGGCCAGGTACTTGTAGAGTTCTTAGCTGCTCATCCGGTCCTGAAAAACTCAAAACTTCATGAAGATATTCCAGATGAAGTTTTTGAATCTGATATAACTTTAGAGGATGAAGTTTGGCAGATGTTCTTCGATGGAGCATCAAGAATAGGCCCTAAAGGCAAGATCATTGCCGGTGTGGGGGTTGTGTTTGTCTCTCCACAAAATCATATCCTTCCTAGAGCATTTTCTCTGACGGAATCATGCTCCAACAATGTGGCAGAATACAATGCTCTACTTATTGGCCTTCAGCTCGCTCACGAAATAGGGGTATGCTACCTTGAAACTTATGGCGATTCAAAACTGATTATCAATCAGGTTAAAGGCGAATATAAGGTCCGTCACGAAGATTTGGTACCTTATTATCACGCAGTCATCGGAATGGCTAATCTGTTTGATGGCTTTTACATCGGTCACGTTTCTCGATCCTAGAACACTGGGGCCGACGCTCTGGCTGCACTAGCAACAACGCTAGCCTTGCCAGTCGGCACCGAGTATCACCTTACAGTGGCGACTCGACACCTTGTCTGCTCTAAACATATGTTGAGAACCAGAGAGGTCTATAATATCTCGACGGATCTTGAACCGAGAGATTGAAAATTTCCCCTTATCGACTATGCTCTGCATGGTTTACTGCCGGACGACCCTAAAGAAGCGGCATCCATCAGACGAAGGTTTTCCCGTTTTTACTATGATCCAACTCTGACGATACTTTACCGTCGCTCATATGACGGTATCCTCCTCCATTGCCTTTCTAATTCAGAACCACAATAAGTGCTTAAAGAAGCGCACGACGGCATATGCAGAGCTCATCAACCAGGTCCAAAACTTAAAGACCGATTGCACAGGCTTGGATATTATTGGCCAACCATGATAGCCAATGCCATCCAATATGCACGAAGGTGTAAAGCCTGCCAAATTCATGCAGACTTCATACATCAGCCCTCAGAGTTGCTCCATCAACTGTTGCTTCATGGCCATTTGAAGCATGGGAAATCGATGTCGTAGGGACAATCAGCCCTTCTTCGACAAAAGGACACCGGTTTTTCCTTACAATAACTGATTACTTTTCAAAATGGGCAGAAGCTATACCACTGGTTGAAATTAAAACTTCTAACGTGGTTAATTTCATCAAACACCATATCATCCATCGATTTGGTGTCTCTAGGCGGATCATCTATGATAACGGTCCCCAATTCGTGAGTCAGGTGTTCTACCAGTTTGGCGATAAATACCGGATTTAGAATGTGGCATCAACTGATTATAATCCTGCAGCTAATGGCTTGGCAGAAGCATTCAACAAGACAATCATTAAGCTACTCAAAATGTTCGTTTCCTCAAATAAGCGAGACTGGAATGAGAAGCTTAGTGAATGTTTTTGGGCCTACCGAACCACGGTTCGGACCCGCACAGGCAATACGCCTTTTTTCCTGGTGTACGGATGCAAAGCGGTCATACCATTTGAAATCCAGATGCCATCATTGCGAGTCGCTTTAATGACTAAGATGACAACAGAGGACAATGATCGGTTGCGTCTTCAAGAGCTCGAAGCCCTAGATGAGAAGCAGTTACAAGCTAAGTAACACATTGAGTTGTATCAAGCCTGGATCTCAAAAGCCTTTAATAAGAAGGTCAAGCAAAGAGTCTTCTAGAAAAGAGATTTGGTTTTAGCCGTCAGACGACCAATGATCATGACGCACAAAACCAAAGGCAAATTTCAGCCCAAATAGGAAGGACCGTTTGTAATAGAAGCTGTCTATTCAAATGGGACATATCGCTTTATGACTTCAGATGGTGATTTACTCATGATACCGATCAATGACAAGTTATTAAAGAAGTATTATCCTTGATAGGATCCTTCTCATGATCAAGTTAACATTACACCTCTGATCAAGACCTTCAAATCCAAGATATGCAGAAGGAGCGCTCATCTCTTTCTCTAAACGAGATCATATAACCATAAACCAGGATAGAGCTGATCGTACACTGGTTGTCTCAAAGAAGAATCAAGGTTACGAATACAGTAACCAAACAATCCAACACCTCTAATGGTTAATGATAAAGGAAAATGTTGGCCTTTAAGCCCAACATAAGTCCTCGACAACTCATCATGCTGAGGGGAATAGAATGGATAGCCCGACTCAAACAGTAGGTTGTAAAGGCATACCAAATCCGTTGATAGCTGAGGATTTGGTAAAAATCCTAAGGGACCTGTCCCCATTTAATTCCGCAGTTAAGGATAGAGGAAAATGTAGGTTTAACACACCATTCAAATCAATAGTTTTCTGATCAAAACTCTGCCAAAATTCTGGTTCTCTGAAAACTGTTTTTTCACTTTCTGTTTCTTCACCAAATTCCTACTCCAAAGTGAAGATTTCTGAAAGTCAACCTATAATAGCCCTGGTCCACGATCACATACTGAATCAAGACTTATAGGAAAGTTTGTAATCACTCAAAGGAAGCATTGTACAAGAGCGTCTTCAGGTTGAAGAGAGTTTGAACAAGGTGTTGTGATCTTCTTGGTTGTAAGAAGAGTTGTATACATTTGGCAAAGGTGATTTCTCAAGTGGCATACAAGGTGTTGATTTTGGGTGTACAAAGTCAAAGGATAAAGGAAAATCTCAAGCGGATGGCTTGGGGACTGGATGTAGGTCACGAGGACCGAACCAGGATAAATCACTCGTGTTTGCATTTGCTTAACTTTTCTGTGATTTATTTTCCTTATTGCAAGTACGTTTATTTCTTTAACACTAATATCCTTGTGTGAGTATTGACATTGTATTTTAGATCCACACTTGGCATCATCTCGGGACCAACAATTGGTACCAGAGCCCGGCCCGGCATACAAGCCCTGCATACCCAGTCAACAACATACAAGGATGGTAACGGAGTTCCCTTCGTCACAATTCAAAGAAAGAAATTCTACACAACGTCCACCGCTATTTAACGGATCCAACTACAACTATTGAAAGTGTGGAATGAAGATCTACTTGCAATCGCTCAACTACGAACTTTAGAACATAGTAGAAGCACCGTACACCAAGCTGACTACCAACTACAACGCTTGGAGTGATGATCAAAAGAACCTTGATGCCAAAGCGATGAATGCTTTATTCTGTGTCTTAACCAAAGAAGAATTCAACCGCGTGTCAACAGTCACTTCTGCAAATCAAATATGGCACACTCTTCAGGTAACACATGAAGGAACAAATAAGGTTAAGGAATCTAAAATTTCTGTTATTGTCCACAGGTTTGAACTATTCAAAATGAAGGAGAATGAAACCATCTCAGAAATGGTTACAAGATTCACCGACATAACCAATTTCTTAGCATCCCTTGGAAAGGAATACACCTAAGTTGAAAAAGTTCCCAAGATCCTTCGTGCACTCACATCAGATTGGGAGAAGAAGACAACTGCAATAGAAGAAGCGAATGATCTCTCAACAATGTCGTTAGAAAACCTTACTGGTAATCTAATGGCATATGAAGTGTAACTCGAAGACAGAAAGAAGGATGAACAACAATGTCTCTCAAAGAAGAAAGAACTTGCCTTCCATGCATAATGGCAATGCTTTCAAGAAAATTCAGAAGATTCTTGAAGCAAGATAAGTTTAAATGTTTTAATTGCAATAAAACAGGTCATATGAAGAAGGATTGCCCATTGCTCAAAAATAAAGGTAAATAAAAGTTTAGAAAGAAGAAAGATTACCAAGCATCATGGGAGAACAGTGATTCCTCTTTCTCTGACGAAGAAGAAGCCACTGAACATGCCAACATCTGTTACATGGCGCTAGAAGAAGATGAGGTATAATATACTGAACTTTTAGATGCATTCCATGAATTATTCAATGATCTAAAGAATGAAAAAATGTAGAATAAAGTTTTCTCAAAGGAAAATGAAAAACTTTTCAAAGAAAATTCATGTTATATCTCTCAAGTTCTTCTATAAATTCTCAAAAAGATGATTTTAAAAAGTGATATCATCATTGAAAAAGGATAATGAGAATTTTATAAAAGAAAATATTTTGTTTAAAAAGGAAACTATATCTTTAAATGAAAGAATTTATTTGTTAGATAAAGACATGTCAGTTTTCAAAATGAAATATGAAGAGATTTTGAAAATTGTGACTAACTTTAATCAAGGAAAAGAAAAGTTAAATGATTTATTATCATATCAAAAGATGTCACATAATCATTATGGTCTTGGATTTTTTGAAAAATCTTCATATGTTAATAATCCATATAATTGTTTTGTCAAAAGAAAGTCTGATATTATTTCAAAAAGAATTAAGAATAAGTTTATATGGATTCCTAAAAACTTAAGCATTGTTGATAAAAATACTTATATTGCATCATACATACATGATATATGTAATTCATGTAATTATGTGTATACTAACAGATGGAAACCAAATTCAAATTGGGTTTGGTCTCCTAAAGGTTAATGCTTAATTCTTATGATTGGTACCATCTAATGTTTATCTTTCAGGTAACATATAAGTAGTTTGATAAGAACAATACTTCAAATATTTATCATATATATACATGTTATGATATATTTGTTGCAGGGGGAGAACACAAGTGTTTCTATATCTGTTATAACCCATTTTCTGTAGGGGAGAACATATAACTTATTTTCTTTAGGGGGAGCATTTGTGCACACAAAGTGTCATCATCAAAAAGGGAGAGAATGTTGGAACTTGCTTTTGATGGTACATTTGTGAAGCCATATCATATGGAGCTCTATCTCAAGCCAATTCAAGAGTTCTACATGATCAAGACTTCCCAAAGAGAGTTGATAATGATGTGTATTGTAATTGTTGATAGCATGTTAAAAGCCTTGAAGCACACACACATCATAGCCTATTAGTCGACTTATACCTATTAGTAGTCGACTTATACATAATATAGTCGACTTGCCTTTTTATGTAGTCGACTAGATTTGTGTCCTGAAAATATACCAACTCTCTGTTTGCATTATTAGTCGACTTAATAGTCTTCCTAGTCGACTAATAGATGTTGTAGTCGACTTATACCTTCCCTCTGGTCGACTAGTTTCAGTTTCCAAAAACTTCTCTTTTGATTTCAACTTGACCTAGTCGACTTGGTCCCAATACTAGTCGACTAATCCTGTGAAATTTGCCTACCCTAGTCGACTAACTCATATCTCAAGTCGATTAATAGCAGTTCTGACTGTTGGAGAGTTTCTATTTTCTGGTGTTTCTTCAACGTTATCCAACGTTTAAATATTCAAAATGGACCTGATAACTATCCTAACTAACCATAGAATTCAGGTATAAATAGGGTTGTTATCTTAGGTTTAACACACCAATTCAAATCAACAGTTTTCTAAGCAAAACTCTGCTAAAATTCTGGTTCTCTGAAAATTATTTTTCCATTTTCTGTTTCTTCACCAAATTCTACTCCAAAGTGAGGATTTCTGAAAGACGACCTATAATAGCCCTTGTCCACGATCACATACAGAATCAAGGCTTATAGGAAAGTTTGTAATCACTCAAAGGAAGCATTGTACAAGAGCGTCTTGTTGGCCCAGAGGCCTTCCACTCTAGTTTTGATGATGATTAACTCATGTAGTTATGTTTACTAATAATCTTGTGATGTTTAGTTTCAGATTCTTAACCAAGATATTAGTACGTGATTAGCTTCAACAAAGGTGTTTTGGAGCTTCTCACATGGTGATTCAAGAGCCCGAGCGACAAAGTCATATCTAGCACTCGTTGGAGTCAAGCTCGGTGGATCACGGTTTGGATCAAGTCGACTTGAAGATGGAGTTCGTCAAGAAGACTTCGGTACATAGTTTAGTTCTTGTTTTAGATCCATTTGTAAAGACTAGATAGTGTGATATGCTCAAGTTCACAACACACACACTTATTTAAGTTTTCATGTTTATCGGTTTTCAGTTTTTGGTTTAACCGATCTTGGTTTTCATAAATAGATAGATTCAAAATAAGTTTACATGGTTTAATGTATATTAGATTTGTTCTATATATACATCTACGCTTCAACTATTTATACAAACTTAGTTTGATAACCTATTCATGTATTTAGGTTTTGTATTTTAACAAAACTTATTTTTGGAATTATTGTCAAAAACATTGATATATATCTATTTCATGTATATTGGATTATATCCATATACAACATGCTTAAAGTTGTTTAAATATCATGTTTGTGTATTTGGATAAGTTTTGGAAAAATCGGATTTCCATTTGAAAAATTCAAGTTTTAGAAAATACAGTTTTTGGTTTTTGGCAAAATTTGTAAGTCACAAAAATGGTTCAAAAAGTTTGAAATATGTGTTGAAATTTTTCACACATGTTTGTATATCAATGTATTATACTGAACTTATTTTTGTGAATTTTTAGAGATTTTATGGGATTTTTTAGGATATTAAAAACCCAAGTTTTAAGTCCCTTAATGCTGCCTGCCAGGCTCTGGCGGTTGACCGGACCGGTCGATCGGACCCAGAGTCGGTCGATCGGACCCAGAACCGGTCGACCAGACGTGCACAAGGGTTGCACGCTGACCAGCCACTTGGGCCGGTCGACCAGGCGGTCAACCGACTGCAAGTGCCCCACTCTCGGGTGGGGGCGGTCGACCGGACGATCGACCGTGAGCAAGGCACGGTCGACCGAGCGGTCGACCGGTCAGAGAGCAATTTGCTCTCTGGATTGGTACGGTCGACCGGGCGGTCGACCGGCGGGCTTAACGGTCAAATTTTTGACCGTTAGCCGGTCGACCGGAAGGCCAATTCTAGCCTAGTCAATAGCCAACGGGCAAATTCTTTGTGGGGCTATTTAAACCCCATTTGAGGGGTGTTTTGTGTAAGATTTTTAAGAGAGAAAATTTTCATACTTCCTAAGTGTTTTAAGCAAAAAGTTTTGGGTTCAAATTCCTATCATCTATTTTGTTTTAAAGTGTTTTTATTTCAAAGAAAATAGTCTTTTGGGAATTGATTTTTGGTCTAAAATTCTATATCTATTTGGTGTTTTTCCCAAGTGATTTTCTTTGATCAAAACACTTTATTTTCACACTTGAGCTATATCATTCTATCCTATCTATAGGATCTTTTATTTGTGGGAAAATTGGTTTGTGGTTGAGATATACCACCAAGTTGTAACCCTCCTTATTTGTGATATCCCTTTTGTGTAGAGGTTGATTTTGGAGTGATGGTTAGCTCCCTCTATTGAGAGGTAGAGATTGGTTTGGGCTCCATCTAGTGAGAGGTGGAGTTTGTGTTGGTATCCTTCTTAGTGAAGAGGTGAATGAAAATCACCTAGAGGGGGGGTGAATAGGTGATAATGCTAATCAATGTACAATTTAAAAATATGATGCAACAATCGCCCAAAACAAGACTAAGAGCCGAATACCCGTAAAGGGTTCTGAACTCCTTCCTCCTAATTCCTCTTGAAATGAGTTAGAGGTGTGCAATGCAACCTTGCTGTATGGGACTATGATTGACAAGATGAATGAAAACAAATGAATCTTGCAATGAAGATTGAAAGCAAGTGATAGTAACAATGAAAGTAAAGCAATAATCAAGTGCAAGTAAACCAAACGCAAACACCGAGAATTGTTATCGAGGTTCGAGCACCCAGCTCTACTTCTCCGCCTTCCCCAGAAGGATTCCAACCACTTCCACTATCACAAAGAAGTTACAAATTCACCGGAGTACCCAACTCCACAATCTTAAGTACAAGCAATCTCTTAGTAGTCAAAAGACCACAAACTCTCTCTTACAAAATTCTCTTCCCTTACAAAGGTCCTTAGAGAACAATGAGTAGGAATGAAGCTCTTGTGTGTAAAGAAAAGGAAATCAGAGAGTTCTTGAAAATATTTTAGAAAATGAGAGAGAATTTCAGCACAAAAATCAAGAAATCAAAGCTCTTTTGAATGCCTTAAACTTTTGAAACTTTTGCAAATTTTTCTCGTCATCAATCTCTCCCTAAACACCCCTATTTATAGTAGAGGGCTAGGGTTAGAAGATAAAACTCACTTAAGGCTAATTAGAAAGTATTAGGATTAGCAAATGACATTTAAACCCTTATTAGAGAGAAAAAGACAAAATAAATCAGCCTTAAAATTATAGTCGTTACTGTTCAAACGGCTATTCCGGTCGACCGGTCGGTCGACCGAAGTACAAAAATAAGAGCCGTTGCAGGCTCTCGGTCGACCATCCGGTCGACCGAAAAATACAGAGAGCAATGGTCTTGCAGTCAGGCAGGCGTCGGTCGACCGCCGGGTCGACTGTGAAACGTGCACACTGATACGCACTGCTGCCAGAACCTCGGTCGACTGGGTCGGTCGACCGGCTTGACCTGACACAGGGTCGGCCGACCGGACGGTCGACCGGCTCAGGTCAAAAGCCAAAACAAAAACAAAATTTTGAGGAGAAATCTATTTTTAACAAAACAATTTTGAATAGAGATGTATATAATGGATAAAAAGGAGTTGTAGGCTGAAGATTGTATACAAACTATTTTTGTACATATTATAGGAAATATTTTTGGAAACAAGATGTGCGCAAAAACGTGTGTGATAGAGCTTCAAACCTATTCACTATTGTTTAACAAAACTATTAAACTAGAAACAAATCTAATGATATATCTTGAGCAATCTTGAAGTCTTGAGCCATGCAATGCTTTAGCTAGAGCCTTCTCTTCTAAGTTCCTTTCTTGATGTGCTATAAGCCTTCATTGCTCCATGAACCTAGAAAGTCTTGCAAAAGCTAGCAATGGTCTCCAAATATGGTACTAACCTAAAACTTATCTTAAACAAACTAATTAGTACCAAATAGCTCTTATTTGTTTTGTTATCATCAAAACTCTAAACAAATGGAGAGTGTAACCTTTTGGGCCAACAATCTCCCCCTTTTTGATGATGACAAAACAAATAGGCTATAAGCAAAAATATAGGGAGGAGAAAGCTCCCCCTCAAATTATGCTATCATGAAAACAATGTAAGGTGCAAGCAAAAATCATAAGATTAAAAATCAAAAATCATAAGATTAAAAATCATGAAATAAAATACTTGCAAAACACTTAAACTTAAAACCAAGAATTTATAAAGACACATCCAAAAACCAAAAACATGTATAAACTCATATGGACCAAAACCATATTAGCTCATAATTCTATCATAAAAACTCATTCTCCCCTTTTTGTCATACATCAAAAAGGGTTATGAAAATATTTTTATTCAATAACACAAACATTAAGTTCACCACAAATGAATGAAAATCTAGCAAAATCAAGTGATTTAGTGAAAATATCGGCAAGTTGCAAATCCGTAGAAACATAATCAATATCTATATCTCCTTTCTCAAAATGATCTCTAAGAAAATGATATCTAATCTCAATGTGCTTGGTCTTACTATGTTGATTTGCATTCTTTGTCATATGTATAGTACTATTATTATCACAAAATATTTTTATATGGTTATAATGCAAATCATAATCAAGGAGAGTATGTTTCATCCAAAGGACTTGCGCACAACAAGCCCCCGCGGCAACATACTCCGCCTCGGCGGTTGAGAGAGCTACGGAATTTTGTTTCCTAGAGGACCATGAAACAAGACAATTACCAAGAAATTGACATGTCCCACTAGTACTCTTTCTATCTACTCTACAACCCACATAGTCGGCATCCGAGTAACTCGTCATTGAGAAATCTCCAATTTTCGGATACCATAGACCCATTCCAACTGTGCCCTTAATATAACGAATAATGCGTTTTACCGCAATAAGATGGGACTCTTTGGGACACGATTGAAATCTAGCACAAAGACACACACTAAACATTAAGTCCGGCCTACTTGCCGTCAAATACAAAAGACTACCTATCATGCTTCTATACAATTTAATATCAACATTTTTACCTTGGTCATCCTTATCAAGCTTGGTTGTAGTTGCCATGGGAGTGTTGCAAACTTTAGAGTCTTCAAGTCCAAACTTCTTTACGAGTTCCTTTGCATATTTGGCTTGGCATATGAAGTTCCCATCTAGCAATTGCTTGATTTGGAGTCCAAGAAAGAAATTAAGCTCACCCATTGAAGACATTTCAAATTCACTTTGCATAACCTTTTCAAATTCCTTGCATAAAAACTCATTAGTAGAACCAAAAATTATATCATCAACATAAATTTGCACAATTAAAAAGTCATTATCAACATGCTTAGTGAATAGAGTTGTGTCTACTTTGCCTTTAACAAAATCATTTGAAATGAGAAAACTAGAAAGCCTTTCATACCAAGCTCTTGGAGCTTGTTTCAATCCATACAAAGCTTTATCAAGTTTAAAAACAAAATCGGGATAAACATGATCAATAAAACCGGGAGGTTGTTCAACATAAACTTCTTCATTTATAAAACCATTCAAAAATGCACTTTTCACATCCATTTGAAAAAGTTTAAAATTTTTGAAAGATGCAAAAGCTAGTGTCATCCGTATGGCTTCAAGCCGTGTTACGGGTGCAAAGGTCTCCTCAAAGTCAATTCCCTCAACTTGAGTGTAACCTTGGGCCACTAACCTAGCTTTATTCCTAATCACATTTCCGGACTCATCCATCTTATTCCTAAAGATCCACTTAGTACCAATTATTGGTCTATCGTGGGGCCTAGGAACAAGGTGCCAAACTTGGTTGCGCTCAAATTGATTGAGTTCCTCTTGCATGGCTAGCAACCAATATGAGTCCGCCTCGGCTTCGAGGATGCTTTTGGGTTCAAAATGAGAAATGAAAGCAAAGTTACCACATAGGTCATGGAGTTTAGAGCGAGTTGTTACCCCTTTAGATGCATCACCTAAGATGAGCTCCTTGGGATGATTTGTAGCGTATCTCCAAGCTTTAGGAAGCGGTAGAGAGCTTTCCTCTTTATCCTCTTGAACATCACCAATTGATTCTAGCTTTTCTTTTTGAGCGGGTGAGTCCTTCAAGGATAGTCTCTCCATGTTATCACCTAATGGTTCAATCTCTACAACATTCTCAACAAACACATTAGATTCTTCAAATTTAACATGCATGGATTCTTCAATGGTAAGTGAAGTTCTATTGAATACTCTATAAGCTTTACTAGTTGTAGAATATCCAACAAAGATTGCTTCATAAGCCTTAGCATCAAATTTACCCAAGTTATCTTTAGTGTTCAAAACAAAACACTTGCATCCAAAAAACTTTGAAATATGCAACATTAGGTTTTCTAGAATGATACATTTCAAAAGATGTTTTGGAAGAATTTTTACATAAATAAATACGATTTGATATATAGCATGCGGTGTTTACGGCCTCGGCCCATAGATATTGAGGGAGGTCATACTCACTTATCATTGTCCTAGCCATCTCTTGAAGTGTTCTATTTTTCCTTTCTACAACTCCATTTTGTTGTGGAGTTCTAGGACAAGACATTTCATGCTTAATTCCCTTTTCATCACAATAAGTCATGAAGAGTTGGTTAACAAACTCACCACCTCTATCACTCCTTATTCTCAAAATCGAAAAACCCTTTTCTTTTTCAACTCTTTTTCGAAAAATCTTAAAATGAGAAAAAGTTTGATCTTTGTGTTCCAAGAAGAAAACCCAAGTGAAACGGGAAAAATCATCAACTAAAACAAATGCAAATCTACTACCATTTAAGCTCTTAGTTTTAGTAGGTCCAAAAAGATCCATATGAATTAATTCTAAAGGCCTAGTTGACATGATATCCTTGATTGGTTTGAAGGAAGACTTGGTTTGTTTCCCAAGTTGGCACGCACCACAAATGCGGTCTTTCTCAAACTTCAAGCAAGGAATACCCTTCACCAATTCCTTTGAATTAATCCTAGAAAGATGGTCAAAAGATGCATGTCCTAATCTTCTATGCCAAAGCCAAGAATTTTCATCAAAAGCATTTAAGCATTTAGTAGAACATTCCACATTAAGCATGTCAATGATATAAACATTATCATCACAAAAACCGATGAGAATACAATCATTGGTTTTAACATCAAAGATTTTGCAAGAAGAATCATCAAAATAACCTTAAGTCCACGGTCACAAAATTGACTAATGCTAAGCAAATTATGCTTCAAACCATCAACAAGTACAACATTTTCTATAATGGGAGATGCACCAATTTGAATGTTACCTATACCGATGATAGTGCCTTTGGAGTCATCCCCGAAGGTGACGGAGCCACCTTCCACGTACCTTGATAGGGTTGTAAAGTTATTGATGTCCCATGTCATGTGTCTTGAACAACCACTATCAAGGTACCACCGCTCCCTACGTCTTGGAGCCTTGGTGTGTACTTACATCAAATAATTTAGGGCTTGATTTTGGTACCCACATTTTCTTGGGTCCTAAAGAGTTAGTTTCATGAACCCAAACAAGATTATTTGATCTATTTACTTGGTCATAACAAAATTTAGCCAAATGTCCATTTTTATCACAATATGTGCATCTATACACTCTACCATATTTAAAAGCATAGTGAGTGTGAGACTTGTGAGCATGTGTGGATTTAGCATGGGTGTGGTGTGTAGTATGAGCATGTGGAATCTTAACATGTGAATCTTTAGCATGAGAGGTGTGCTTTTTAGAAAACATTTCTTCAAGTTTCTTAGTGTTAAAAGCACAATCCTTCAATACTTTTTCAAAATCAACAATTTTAGTTTTTAAAGAAGAAATTTCTTTTTCATCAATTTTAGGAAATTTTGCTTTGCAAGCAACCTTGTAAGTACTAAATTCATTTTGAGTAAGAATGAGAGTTGAAGAAATTTCATCTTTTTCTTTAGAAATAATAGCAAGTTGATTCTTAAGAAAAGCAACTTCCTTTTCCAATTTTGAGCATTCAATCTTTTTATTATCATATGTTTCTGAAAGTTCAACAAAAGCATGCACAAGAACTTCTTTACTTAATTCATCATCTTCTTCACAAGAGGTTGAGGGGTTACCTTTGGTATGTTTGCTATGAAACACATATTCTCTATATCCGCCTCTTCCTCGGACTCGCTTTCCGAATCCCAAGTTGCCTTGTATGCTTTCTTTTCTTCCGTTTCTTTAGCTTGAAGGAGGAGGTCATCTTCTTCTTGAACTCCGGGCAATCGGCCATGATATGTCCGGGTTTTCGGCAATTGTAGCATATAATTCTTCTCTCCTCTTTGCCTTCAAATTTCCTTCGGAAGTTGAGCTTGTTCTTCTGGTACATTCTCTTCACATTGCGAACAAGTAATATTAGCTCCTCATCTTCTTCTTCATCTTCTTCATCGTCTTCAAGAGTGGATGAAGACTTGAAGGCTATGGATTTCTTCTTTAGTGGAGCGGCCTCTTCTCTTGCTTTCTTTTCCATCTCATGGGTTTTAAGTTCCCAATGAGACTAATGAGGTCTATCTCATCCTTGTCGTTCAACTCTTTCAAGGTGGTGGCCTTTATCTCCCAAGATGAAGGAAGAGCCCAAATTACTTTTCGTACCTTTTGGTCATTTGAGATATCATCACCTAAAGAGAAAGAGCATTGGTGATTTTAGTAAATCTAATAACCATACAATCAATAGATTCTTCATCAATCATTTTAAAGAATTCATATTGGGACCTTAAGAGATCTATCTTAGCTCTCTTAACTTGTGAAGTCCCCTCGTGTGTGACCAACAAATGTTGCCAAATCTCATAGGCGGATTGGCAATGAATTACCCGTGTAAGGTCATCCTCATTCAAGGCGGTTAAGAGGGAATTTTGGGCCTTGGAGTTAGCCTCATATTCTCTAAAGGTGAAGTCGGTCCACGTGCTCTCATCACTATTGGGTGCAACATAGGGTTTGATCAAAGATTTTGCAACTAAGCTACCTAATGATTGCAAAAAGATAATCATCCTAACCTTCCAAATAGGGAATTTAGTCCATCAAATTTAGGAGGGTTCTGATGTTATCGGCCATGTTTACTAGTGAATGAATGTAAGAATGCAAATGTTGATTAAAAAGTTTTAAGGATCTCTCTATGGATGTAAAGCCAAAACCTAGAGTCCAAGCTCTGATACCAATTGAAAATCACCTAGAGGGGGGTGAATAGGTGATAATGCTAATCAATGTACAATTTAAAAATATGATGCAACAATCGCCCAAACAAGACTAAGAGCCGAATACCCCGTAAAGGGTTCTGAACTCCTTCCTCCTGATTCCTCTTGAAATGAGTTAGAGGTGCGCAATGCAACCTTGTTGTATGGGACTATGATTGACAAGATGAATGAAAACAAATGAATCTTGCAATGAAGATTGAAAGCAAGTGATAGTAACAATGAAAGTAAAGCAAGAATCAAGTGCAAGTAAACCAAACGCAAACACCGAGAATTGTTATCGAGGTTCGAGCACCCAGCTCTACTTTCCCGCCTTCCCCAGAAGGATTCCAACCACTTCCACTATCACAAAGAAGTTACAAATTCACCGGAGTACCCAACTCCACAATCTCAAGTACAAGCAATCTCTTAGTAGTCAAAAGACCACAAACTCTCTCTTACAAAATTCTCTTCCCTTACAAAGGTCCTTAGAGAACAATGAGTAGGAATGAAGCTCTTGTGTGTAAAGAAAAAAAAATCAGAGAGTTCTTGAAAACACTTCAGAAAATGAGAGAGAATTTCAGCACAAAAACCAAGAAATCAAAGCTCTTTTGAATGCCTTAAACTTTTAAAACTTTTGCAAATTTTTCTCGTCATCAATCTCTCCCTAAACACCCCTATTTATAGTAGAGGGCTAGGGTTAGAAGATAAAACTCACTTAAGGCTAATTAGAAAGTATTAGGATCAGCAAATGACATTTAAACCCTTATTAGAGAGAAAAGACAAAAAATTAGCCTTAAAATTATAGCCGTTACTGTTCAAACGGCTATTCCGGTCGACCGGTCGGTCGACCGAAGTACAAAATAAGAGCCGTTGCAGGCTCTCGGTCGACCGTCCGGTCTACCGAAAAATACAGAGAGCAATGGTCTTGCAGTCAGGCAGGCGTCGGTCGACCGCCAGGTCGACCGTGAAACGTGCACACTGATACGCACTGCTGTCAGAACCTCGGTCGACTGGGTCGGTCGACCGGCTTGACCTGACACAGGGTCGGCTGACCTGGACGGTCGACCGGCTCAGGTCAAAAGCCAAAACAAAAACAGAATTTTGAGGAGAAATCTATTTTTAACAAAACAATTTTGAATAGAGATGTATATAATGGATAAAAAGGAGTTTGTAGGCTGAAGATTGTATACAAACTATTTTTGTACATATTATAGGAAATATTTTTGGAAACAAGATGTGCGCAAAAACGTGTGTGATAGAGCTTCAAACCTATTCACTATTGTTTAACAAAACTATAAAACTAGAAACAAATCTAATGATATATCTTGAGCAATCTTGAAGTCTTGAGCCATGCAATGCTTTAGCTAGAGCCTTCTCTTCTAAGTTCCTTTCTTGATATGCTATAAGCCTTCATTGCTCCATGAACCTAGAAAGTCTTGCAAAAGCTAGCAATGGTCTCCAAATATGGTACTAACCTGAAACTTATCTTAAACAAACTAATTAGTACCAAATAGCTCTTATTTATTTTGTTATCATCAAAACTCTAAACAAATGGAGAGTGTAACCTTTTGGGCCAACAGTGGATTGTGTTTATTGGTGGCTTTGTGCCTAGCCTCTAAGTGTAGAGGTGGTGTTTGTAATTGAGAGAGGAGTTGTGTACTCCCGGTTGTATTTACCCAAATCCTCAGTGGAGGTTCCCTGTGTGGGAAGTCCTGTGTGGACGAGATAGTGAAAATCCTTCTGTGTGAAGGCGGGGACGTAGAGCAGTGGCTCGAACCTCGAAACAAATTACTTGTGTTTGCGATTGATCCATTATCTCTAACTCTCTCTCTCTTACTATTGTGCCTTGCATCATTTCATATTGCTCATTCATATTATATGCTTGGCTTGTTTGTGTATGCCTCACTTGTGCTTAACCACGAGAGCTTCATATAGCGCCTCAACTCTTATTCAGAGGAATCAAGAGGAGTTAGTCCAGAGCCCTTCACCGGGAATTCGGCTACACTCGTTAGTTGCATTAAGTGTAGTTGCAATTAAGTTTTAATTTCCGCATTTAGTACATTAGATTAGCCGTACACCTATTCACCCCCCCTCTAGGTGTACTTTCACGTCTTCGGGTTGAAGGGAGTTTGTACAAGGTGTTGTGGTCTTCTTAGTTGTAAGAAGTATTGTATACATTTGGCAAAGGGAATTTGTCAAGTGGGATACAAGGTGTTGATTTTGGGTGTACAAAGTCAAAGGATAAAGGAAATCTCAAGCGGGTGGCTTGGAGACTGGATGTAGGTCACGAGGACCGAACCAAGATAAATCACTCGTGTTTACGTTTGCTTAACTTTTCTGTGATTTATTTTCCTTATTGCAAGTACGTTTATTTCTTTAACACTAATATCCTTGTGTAAGTGTTGACATTGTATTTTAGATTCACACTTGGCATCATCTCGGGACCAACACTAAACATACTAAACTAACACAAACTGAAGTCTTCTTATAGAACTCCTTCTCTAAGTCGACTCGATCCAAACGAGATCCAACGAGCTTGACTCCAACTGAGTACTAGATGCGATCTTGACGCGCGAGCTTTTGAATCTACATATGAAAGCTCTAAAACTCTTTTGTTGAAGCTAAACACCTACTAATAACACGGTCAATCACTGAAACTATTTAAACATAAGATTATTAGTAAACTATAACTACATGAGTTAATCAACATCAAAACTAGAGTGATGGGCCTCTGGGCCAACAATCTCCCCCTTTTTGATGATGACAAAACTCATGGAGTTATATATGCATGGATTAAAATTAAGCTTCATAGAAGCTCCCCCTTAACTCATGCATAGCAATAAATAATAAAGATATTCAATGAATGCATAAACCAAATAACAGATATATGCATAAATGAAGAATACTTCTCCCCTTTTTGCATAAACAAAACATATATGCTCTAATACCAATTGAAAAAAAACATGCATATATAAATTCTCAAAATTCTTCTTCCCCTTTTTGTATAAAATAAGAAAATAAAATAAATATGCATATAAATGACATAAATATGCATATATAAAACTCCAAATTTCTCTCCCCTTTTTTGTCAAATCATCGACAAAGGGGCATAAATAAACTCAAAAAAAAAATTCTCCCCTTTTTGTCAAATCAAACAAGAAGGATGTATATGCGACATACATTCATGAAGAGGAGAGACGTAAAGTTAACTCCCCCTGCATACATGCATTACATGAAAAAGATACGACTAAACCCATATCACATAACGCATAATATACAATGTATAAAGGAGATGTGAAGCTCCCTCTACACACGTGTAAGACATAGAGAAGAGAGGTCAAACTCCTCAATATGAGATACACTATACATAGAGAAGATGTTAAGTTCCCTTGCATATAAGCAATACATATCAAAGCACTATGATAAAGGTATACATCGAAACATTATGATACCAATTTATGATACCAATAGAAAATAAACAAAACATTTTTAAGATACCAATTGAAAGTAAACAAAATTTTTAAGATATTAAAAGATACCAATTGAAAATATCTTGATACCAATTTAAAACGTCTTGTAAATCTTTGATACCAATAGAAAATGAAACATTGTATGTTTTTAATACCAATTGAAATATATATATTTGAAATCTTGGTACCAATTGAAAGTAAAAGCCAAATTATTTCAGGTAAACATAACTCATATCAATATAGATACCAATTTATAATGAAACATGATACCAATATTGTAAATGTTAGCATATATTAAAACAAAGTATTTTTCATCATAAAGAATGTGAGTAAGATACCAATTGAAAATAAAACCGATTGAAAGATAAAACACGAATTTTCTTTCCTTTATGAAATACCAATAAAACGATGCATAAGCTTGTATAAGATATCAATTGAAAAATATTGACATTAAGGAATAAAATAGCTTAGCATAAACATAATTCGTGCTTTAAGATGTAAAGACATTGTATGAACAATCAAATCACATATATATGTATGAAAAATATAAATATCAATCAAAATTGATATTATTTGAAGTTTGAAGCATACTTATATAGAAAACAAATATGAGTATACAAAAAATATTAATGATGATACCAATTGAAAATATAATGAGAATCAAGTGTATAACTCATGCTACCTCCCTTTCATGCAAATGTTTAAAAAGATTTTCAATTTGCGCATAGAAGGTATGGTCGCCCATCCATCCACCCTTAGGTTGGTGGGGTTTCCAAAAATATTAATTAAAAATAACTTAACAAGTTTGAAAACATAAAAATCACTCAACAATTGACACTCAAAGTCTATAAAGCACATATAAGATACATGAAAACAAAGTCATGAGAAAACATCAAGTAATGTGAGTGTACAAGAATTATGTGAAAAGTATAATCATGAAAATAGGCAATAAAGCTCATATGAAATTTCTTATCAAAAACATGAAAATCATCAAAACCAAATGGACTTCAAGGTATATGTATGTTTTGTCTAAACTAGAAGTATACATACATATCCTAAACATAAATGAGTCCATAATAAAAAATTGCATAAAAAGCAAGTGACTCTAGGATAGACATATATATCTTAAAATTTTGGCAAAATTGTCATATACATGAAGCTAAACACATAATTATAAAAACATGTACAAAATAGGGAATACAAATTGAAATGCAAGAATCATCAAAACTAAGTTATACTAGTATATCTAATGAGTACAAATGAGTTATTAAGCACAAACATCCAAAAAACAAATGTGGCTCAATAGTTGTACAAGTATATACACAAGTTTTAATGAAAATTACATCTAAACATGTAATCAAAACAATAAATGTAAAACCATAAACAATATGATCATTATGTAAATGCACATGTTTTAGAGTTATGATATACAAAATAGTTAAACTATAGTGAGAACACAAAAATAATAATTCATATAAACATAGGTGTTTCTCAAAGACTACTTATGCATATCACTAGTCTAATTAACATGGCATTTAATATAATAATAATAAAAAAATCAAAACATGCAAAAATCATCAATAAGAGCATATAAACTAAATGAGGAGTTAGAGATCGTTACCAAAACCAATAGGGCTAATCTCTATATCTCCAAACCATGGTTGTCCTCCCACCAAACTTTCTTGAAGGTGATGCATCCAAAGTAGTGTCCATCAAACTTGAGCATCCACCATCAAGGCACCAAAACTCTCACATCATGTGAGAGCCCACACCTACATCAAATAAAATAGGAGTGGCTTTTGCTACCCATACCTTATTGGGTCCATGGGGGTTAGCACGTTTCCTAACCCAAACAAATTTTTTTGTAAAATTTACATTAGGTACTCTATCATAACAAAACTTTACAAGGTGGTCCTTACGTCCACAATGTGTACATGTGTACACATGAGCATACATAGAGTCATGTGTGTGAGCATGAGAATCATGTGTATACTGTGTATGGTGTGTATGCATAGGTGGAGTATGTTTCTTTCGAAACATAGATTCCAAACGTGTGTGGTTCATGGCACATTGGCTCAAAGTGGAGCCAAACAATCAACACTCTTCTTTAACATACATATATCATTTTTAATGTTAGAAGAAGAAGTAGAGCATGAAACATGTTTGTTAATAGAGGATGAATCTATAGTAGCATGACAAACATGTGAATCAATATCATTTTTCAAAGATTTATTTTTCTTAGAAACCAAATCTAATTCCTTTGAAATTAAAGCAATTTTATTTTTCAAAGTTTCATTCTCCTTTAAAACAAAATCAAGTTTTGAAGACAAAAATTTATTTTTCTTCACAACATCATCACAATCATTTTTATTCTTTAAAAATTCATTTTCCTTTAAGGCAAGGTCAAGTTGGGATTTCAATGAGCCCCTTTCATTTAAAATCTCATCCCACTCTTGTAGAACAATATCAAGTTTAGAAGATAAATTTTTATTTTCTTATTTTAATCCAAAACTTTTCTTTTTCAAAACTTTATATTTTTCAAGCAATTTTTCACATACAATAGATAGTTCTTCATTTAATGCATCAGCATCAACATAGTCATTACAAGAAGAACTAGCACTATCATTTAGTTGAGTATCCGAGTTTACCTCAAGGGAGTCATTCTCTTGTACCATATAGCAAGCTTGTTCGGATCATTTCCACTAGATTCTTCCTCCACATATTTCATCGTTTGGAGCTTAGGAGAAGTCAAAGTGTTCCACACTGCAAAAGCGGAATCACAATGAGACACCATACATAAATTTATTTGCTTAATGTGTGTCTAAGTGCTATTAGGGCTTGTGCATTGGCCTCTATATGCTTGTTATTACCATGATAGGATTTCTTGGTAGTAGCAAGGTACACATGCAATCCTAGGGCTTTCAAATAAGCACTCATCCTAATCTTCATACATCGATGTTAGAAACATCAAACATAGGAGGGGTCATAAAATTCATGAGTGTATAAACTATATGTGTGCAAATGCAATATTAGATTAGCTAACCAAGATCTCACTCCTTCGTGGTTAAACCTAATATCAGGAGCGTAGGCTCTGATACCAATTGAAAGTACACCTAGAGGGGGGTGATAGGTGTATGACTAATCTAGTGACAAATGATGCGGAATTAAAAACAAATTACAACACACTTAGTGTAAACAAAGAGTGTAGCCGAATTTTCGGTGAAGGGCTCTGGACTATCTCCTCTAAATTCCTCTAAATAAGAGTTGAGATTCTATGTAAAGCTCTCTTGGTTCAATACTAGTGAGGCACACAAACAATGCCAAGCATATATATAATATGAATATTATGCAATGCAAGATATATGAGAGAGAGAGTTAGAGATGGTGGATCAATCACAAACAACAAGATATGTTTCGAGGTTCGAGCCACTGCTCTACGTCTCCGCCTTCACACAGAAGGATTTTCACTAAATCGTTCACACAGGACTTCCCACAAAGGGAACCTCTACTGAGGATTTGGGTAATACAAACTAGGAGTACACAACTTCTCTCCTACAAACACAACCTCTACACAAGATGCAAGGCACAACAACAATCACCTCTACACTTAGAGGGATGAGCACTTAGCCAAACTACAATCACCTCACACTAGAGGGATAAGGTTCAAAGCCAATACTCCAACTATCACATCTACACTTAGAGGGATACCAGCCAAACCAAACTCCTTCACAATCACCTCTACACAGAGGGATACCCACAACTCAAAGCAAAGTGATTTATAATACTTGGTGGTCTCCATAAACCACAAACCAATTTTTCTCACAAAATAAAGATCCTAATGATAGGATAGATAGATAGCTCAAGTGTGAGAAAATAAAGTGTTTGAAACAAAGTAAAATACTTGGGCAAATCTCCAAATAGATAGAAATCAAGATCAAAAACCAATTCTCAAAACATTCTCTTTTCATTGAATTTTCCAACACTTTAAAAACAAATAAAATAAATCTTTTAACCACAAAAACTCTTGCTAAAAAATACTTGAAAGATAGAAATTTTATCTTCTCAAATCTTGGTAAAATCAGCTCAAGAGAAGGCATATATATAGCCTCTCAAAAATCTGCCCGTTATAGTCTAGAAAGGGCAAAACTGCCCTTCCGGTCGACCGCCCGGTCGACCGGCCAACGGTTATTTTTATGACCGTTGTGTCTCCGGTCGACCGCCCGGTCGACCGTGCTAAAGCCATCGGTCGACCGCCCAGTCGACCGTCCCCTATCCGAGAGTGGGGTGCTTTTAGTCGGTCGACTGCGCGATCGACCGGCTGAATAGGTTGGCCTTTGTGCACGTCCCGTACACATCGGTCGACCGTGACGGTCGACCACCAGTGCAGTCAGAGTGGGATTAAGGGTATTGAAAACTTGCCTTTTTAACTTCAATTAAATCCTATAAAATCATAAAAATGTCACAAAAATAAGTTCTTATAAGATCTTTGAAATAAAAATGTGTGACAAAATTCAACACATATTATAAACTATTTGAACAATTTTTGTAATGTTGAAATTAGGCTTTAAATAAAAATCAGTATTTTCCAAAACTTGAATTTTTAAAATGGAAAACCGTTTTCTCCAAAACTTGTATAAATACAAAACATGATATTGAAACAACTTTGAAGCATATGTATATGGATAGAATCCAATATACATATAAGATAT